>CM058043.1:4692037-4790021 GCA_030169165.1 Centaurea solstitialis | reverse complement strand
CCCTTCTTTCTCTTCCTTCTCTTCCTTCTCTTCTTTCACTTCTTTATCTTCCTTCTCTTCTTTATCTTCTTTCTCTTCTTTATCTTCTTTCTCTTCCTTCTCTTCCTTCTCTTCCTTCTCTTCCTTCTCTTCCTTCTCTTCCTTCTCTTCTTTCCCTTCTTTATCTTCTTTCTCTTCTGCTTTCACATTTTCCTCACCATCATCAGCAACACCCTCACCATCATCATCATCCTTGACTTCTTCCACCTCCATCTCCATTTCGAAAACTTGCATTTTTTGTGATTTTATCAATTGCTGCAAATGTGAAGCATAGTAACAATTGACAAGCTTATCTCTTTTAAGTACCTCCTTCTCCACCATATGCCAAACCAAACTAGCGGAATCCATCTTCTCGGGATGCCCATCCTTAATACACCTCGTCCAATTCACTATCTCCGTCGGCATATCCCACGATCCCTCATGTAAAAGCATCCAATTCGCAACGAAATCCTCGATGAACCCAATCGCCTCATCGGAAAACACCTCCGAATCCAAATCCACCTCCTCCACATGACCACTCCCCTTCTCTTGCTTACTAGGAGGCAGCTTCAAAGCCCTAGCTAAAACAGCCCTATTCACATTGATCCTATATTCATTGACGTAACTACACCGCTTCTTCTGATCAAAGTTCGCAATCAACTGCGCAACGAGATCCGTCCTAACGCTACGGTCAAACTCGATCTTACTAAACTCCAACAACCCTAACCTCTTCAAAACCTCCGTATGCTTATCGAAAGCTAGCGCTTTAGCCGGTACGAAGGGGACCGGGCGTAGGTTATCGATTAGGTTTTGAACTCTCTTCGACGGCTTCCTACGTTTCATTGATTTCTTCCGCTTCATGGGGCGGCGATGGGGGTTCGACGGCGAGGTTAGCGCCGGTGCCGGTGCCGGTGATCGATCGTTAACATCGTTAACATCGTCGGTGAGTACGATTGGTTCAGGAAGAGTAGTGTTTTTCATACCTGATTCACGATCGATTTTTGGCTGCGATTGTTGATCTTCTTCCGATTGTTGATCGTCTCCATCAAGAACTAACAGAGTTTGTTCTTCTGGAGGTTGGGGAGGCAATTGTGGCTGCTTTGGAAGATCTAGGGTTTCTAGGGTTTCGGAATGTGGTGGTTGTTGTAATGATTCAGGTTCTTGGAGTTGATTAGGGTTTGGAATTGGATCTTTGTTGAGAAGGTGTTCATCATCGTCTTCATGATGGTGAGAATGGGAGGGACTGCTAGCAGTATCAGCCATGGCGGACACAACTGCTGACTATGGTTTTTCGTGTTCCTTTTTCTCTGGTTGAAGAAATGGAGTTTTAGAATTATGATTTTAGAGTAAATTACACTAACCGTCCCTATGCTTTGCGTATTGTCGTTTCTCGCCAAAGATTACGTGGGCGTCTCGGAGAATTCATACATTGATACGTGGTCTTTCGGTTGTTTGTTTGGCTCTAAACGGTTCTATTAAGGTTGTGTTTGATACATGGACGGGAGATAGCATCATTGTCTCATGTTTGGCATGACATAGGACAGAGCGATGATTAATTGTCATATATATATTTGGTGGGACATGTTCACCAGAAAAAAACGTTTTTCTTGTTCCACCAAAAACAGGTGGAACAAGAATGAAACAAAAACTAAAATATTACGTACTACTTAACCATCGTTTGTTATATAACGTTAATATGAAATTTGTTTTAGCAGCCACCACCATTAATCGTGACAGTTGTCACCATGACGACCTTCTCCACTACTTTTACAATCGTCGTTGATGACTGACGACCACTATTCATTGCCACCTTTGAAAAATCATCAAGTAACTTTAGGGGAATCTTGTCTAATTCTATCATATCTACTTGTAGTCATATCAAACATTAGTCAGACACTTATTTTGGTCTAGTCCGGTCCTACTTTTTTGTCATGTCATGTCCAATCATCTCTGCATACCAAACACTACCTAAGAAACAATATTTGAATCCTTAATAATTATATTAAAAGGCAACATTTGAATCGTTAAGAGGATTCACAGTTATGGAACCTCTATGAACTACATTTGATGTTATATTTTCCTGCCACATCATTGGGACCTTGGCAAAATAAGAATATTAATAAACTCCACACTACACAAAGCAAAGCAAAGTAAATTGTTCAAATAACCATATCAAATATTAAATAGAGAGATCAACAAGAACCAAATAATTCCCAGTTTCGCCACCAAGTCGGAAATTCATGCAATCGTTCCTGCAATACTCTCTTGCAAGTGTCTCGTTAAAGCTTTGTTCAAGGATAACAAGATTTCCACCCTTAAGCTTTATACAAACCAAAAATCACAGCATGCACTAGTTTACAACACTATCATCTCAATAACCTCAAATATGCTAAACATGCAATCACTAAAATATCATGTGAGAAAACTTATAAGTTTAACAAATGGTGTTCTAATCTCAAGATTATGCTTAATCATGCTATCAAAAATAAAATTAATAAGATAACTCTAATCCTTAGCATAAGTACACATGATCATGAAAAACACATAGCAATTACACCATTTATCACAAATAAACAATGCAGGTTCAAAGAGAAGTGAGATAACCTCATATTTATACTCCTAACCATGAATAAGATGCAAAAAAGATCATATACCTTGGATGCCATTAAAAATTGATCAAATTGAAGGTAAAGAGGGTTATAGATCGAAAATATCAAAATAGAGAGGTAGAGGGGAGAACTCGCGACGCCTAAGAGAGAAAAAGTGAGGAGAAAAAGGCTCGATTTAGCGTTTAAAAACCTTTATCGCCACCCTCGCGGCGCGAGGTTTAGGGTTCGCGGTGTGAGTACCCTAGGCCCGACCCATTCTCATCAGCTCAAGTTAAACTCGCAACGCAACAAACATAGTTCCCGTCGCGGAAAACCATTTTTTACGTACCTAAAAATTTCCTCTCGGCATCCTCACGTCACGAATCTAGGAGCTCATGGCTCGAGTTTTCTACTGTCTCAAGGTCGACAAAAAACTTGATCTGATTGCAAAACTTATTTTTGATTCCTCTTGCCTACTTCAAATGGTTGCAAGAAAAACAACTTGTATTAAAAAATATTAAAATAAAAATCAAACCGAACATAGGTTACCTTCCAAGAAGCGCTTCATTTTTATTCGAATCTAGAGCTTAACTCGTCCTCTTTTTCAGCTCATGGGAGGATTGTGTACCTCCTCCTCAACACTATCACTAGTGTATTTACAATGAGAAAATGATTTGAAGACTGACCCTCTGTTCTTGCCTAAAGAGAACATCATGCGATGATCCCCTTTTCCTATGATCATGTGCCTTTGAGGGAGACTAACGATGGCCTCAATAATATTCAGGAAGGGTCTCCCAAGGATCAAAGGGACCTCAAATTCTAACGGTGTGTCTAAGACATTGAAATCAGTAGGGAATATAAAGTTCCCTATTTTAACCGATACATTATCGGCTATACCTATTGGTTTAGTACAAGAACCATTAGTCGTTCAACTATTTGGTCAGTGACCTTTAACTCTATAATGTTTGCCTTTCTACAAACAAATAGAAGCATTAAATTGATTGACGCCCCTAGATTCGCTAAAGCTTTGCATGAAGATTTAAGAATAAGACAGGGAATAGTAAAACTCCCTATATCTGGGGCATGATGATTAGCTCAGGTTTTCTGTAACACCCCGTTTCAGTTAGTCTTTTGGAGGTTCATTAACCTTGTTTATTAACCTATCTAACCTTGTTGTAGGAGTTCGGGGGCCAATGTGTTAATTAGGGAAAACTAGAAGGGCTAATTGTTGAGACGTATATATAGGGGGAGGGAGAACCCTAACTCCCTTTAGAGCAGTTTCCAGATTACGGGAGAAGGAGAGAAGGATCGATTTGGAAGAGAAGGAGGAAGGCCAATTGAAGGTCTTCGTGAAGCAATTGGCTTAGTGTTATCATCAATTGGCGTTAAGGTATAAATTCTAAGTTCTTTAAGCATTCAATTGATGTCCAATTCTTGTAAAGTGTTGAGTTAGAGTGGTACTGGGAATGGATGATCAATTGATCATCTTAAGCCTTGTAATCGTTGAATTTGATGTAGAGTTATGATTCTACAATCATCAAGTAGCGTAGTTTGGGTCAATTTAATTGCATATAAGTGTTGTTTATTGACCCTAGTTGAAGTGGTGTGTGTTTAGGACCTCTGTAAGTCGAGTTTTCGGGTTTGTGGCATGAAAATCGAAGCAAAATCGTGAGTCGAAAACCCCAGGAGAATCCCGCGACTAGGCCCGCGACCTGAGGTCGTGGGGTCCAGGTCGCGTAACTCACTGGATGGTTTTTGACTTTTTGCGTTTGCGGTCCTTTTCGGGATTTGGCTTTAGGCTTCCCTTAAGGATGTTAATAGATGATTATGGGTAGATTTTGAGGTCAATTGGGCAAGTCTAGCTATTGCTACGGCGAGCTTTTCGGTATCGAGTGTATAGTGTCCATTATGAGTAAGTTTTGATAAGAGTTGGTATGTGAAATGTGTTTAGGTGATACGAGGTGACCATTGAACGTATCGTGAGCTAGTTGTGATCATTCTAAGGTGAGTTTACTACCTAGCTACCTATTGTTATATGTGTGTAATGGTGAATCATGTGATTGCTTATGATGTTATATGCTCCCTTCGGGGATATGGAGTTTTCTTCCCGTTTCGGGTTTAGCCGAAGGGAAGATAGTGTAAGAGGCACGTATGTGGTTATATGTTTTGTTGTTATGTATGTATGTATGATGATAGATGGTTAGGTGTGTTCTCACTAAGCATTCCGCTTACCCCGTTGTTGTTTATTTTTTTTAGATGCAGACATTTCCCGAAAGGGAAAAGAAAAGGTTTGAGGCTCCGGGTTCCGCATGTTCAGTCTCCGAGGGGAAGAAAAAAAAAGGAATATGAGTTTTTAATGGATTCCAAACTATTTTGTTAACTTAATTTGTTGGTTGGTTTTACTCTTATGATACTTGTGGTTTTGCTCGGTTGAGCTAGGTTTGGACACTATGGTGTCTAGAGTTGTTTTTATTTCAATGTTGGGACTAGTTTCCGCTTTCCTTTTAAATGAATGGTTACTTTTTGGTTAAGTTGTCTTTTGAACTTTTGAGTGTTACATTTTCCTTTGTTCCTCCTCCTTCTAGAAGGTTTATTTCCACCTTCGGCGACATTTTGTTATTTATTCTTTGGATATTTATCTTAAACCACAAGTGACGATTTTTGGGGCTTATCACCATAATTTCGTGTAACCCAGGGATATGGTCGAAATATCATATTTGGAAAGTGATTTACACGATTCGTCAAGAAGATCCAAGTATTTGAAGGTTTCAACATCAAATTTCTATTCCCACTAGCTAGTAACAACTAACAACACCTTTTTACTATTTACCAAAATAAAATGGATAAGTTGAATTTTTTTTTAACATTTCAACAACATAACGATTATAAATCAAATGTTCATCTATGTTGTTGTGATTAACATCTACACATTCAAACCTCATGCGATGACTACTTTTAAAACATATCCCAAGTTTTGTAATTACATGAGTATTTTTTATTGTCTTTGATGTTTTTGTCAACAAATTAACTTAATCAAACAACAACTTGGCTAGCATGTGTTAGGCCTTTTATTTTAAAATTGGTGTCTTATAGAAAAGTATTACAACATATTGTTAGAACAAAATTGAGAAACATTATTATATATTGTGAATTTGAATAAATTAACTAAAATATTCTATTAAATTGCAAGGTTTTATTGAGGTCAAACCCGAATTATTGAATTTTCATTTAAAAACAAGTCTTTAAACTTACACATATGGGATTATTGGATTTTAGCAAACATCGCATTTAAAAAGCAACAAAATTGAATAAATAATTCATTCCATATTATTTATTTATGAGGATATTGTAGTTTTCATGTGAATGAAAGTGATAGAACAAACCTATATATAAAATTCATTATACAAACAACGTTGTAGGCATCGAGGTAATTGCTACTTCATTTATAAATAACGTCAACATGGATGATTTTATATTTTTAAAAATAGGAAAAAGAAAAAAAAAAAAAACATGGTGTCATAAACCAAATTCATTCATCACCAACTGCTTCAATATCATACCCAAAACTCATACTCTTTCCGTGGAGGCCGAAGCAATATCAGTTCTAAAGAAAGAGAAAGAAGCATTAAGATCAAAATGTTCAACTAATGGTCGATCAACACACTAAAATCATCGCCACCAAAAGTTAATCTTTTTTATTTTTTTATGTTTCTTGTTTTTAAAGATAACGAGGTGGGAATGTCGCGCGTTGCGGCGACTTATGATGCATGTGCGTGTATCGAATTTTTTTAACGTATTTTACTTAATATACGATTATTTGTTACGTTAAAAATATATACATATATAATCGTTGTATATATGATATATAATAAAATAATTTGATCAAAAAATATTTAATATTAGACTGATTTTGAAGGTATCGACGATACGTTTATATATAGATGAAAATATAAAAAAAATATATATATATATATATTAATGAAAATCCAACCAAAATAGATATATATACATATAGATGTAAAGTGTAAACTCCAAAAATCCAAAAATTTTCAAAGGTAATTAATTATCAATAATCAAATCAAATCATTCTCAAAATCCGGTTCATCTAGTGAGAGATCACTAATGAATAATGAATGATGATGATCGACTGATATGACAGACTGATTTGATGATGATCAACTGATAGTTGATATAGAGTATGAATGAATCGATTAGGGGACTGATTTGAATGATCGATTGATAATGATGAAATGGAATTAATAGGGATTAGCCGATTAGGAATGGAATACGATCAGTTTAGCCTAAGCCCGTTAGCCTTCGTCAGTTTTTTGGAGTTAAAAAGCCCGAAACTTGACCAAAACTTTGCCGAAACTCCCCCAAAACTTCACCAGAAAACGTTTCTGGTGATGAAGAAACGTTTTGGGGCGTTTCTTAGGCTTTTCGGTTTCCTACAAGTTTTCGAAACGAGAACGGCTTAGTATTGGGCGTTTCGGTGCATCCTAGGTCTTTCGGTTGTTTGTTTGCCTCTAAACGGTTCTATTAAGGTTATGTCTGATACATGGACGAGACAAAACATCATTGTCTCATGTTTGGCATGACATAGGACAGAGCAAGGATTAATTGTCATATACTTGGTGGGATATGGGATAGAGATAACGTCGAAAAAAAAGTTTTTTCTTGTTCCACCTAAAATAGGTGGAACAAGAATGAAACAAAACTAAAATATTACTACTTAACCATTGTTTGTTATATAACGTTAATATGATATTTGTTTTAGCAACCACCACCATTAATCGGGATAGTTGTCACCATAACGACCTTCTCCACTACCTCTACAATCGTCGTTGATGACTGACGACCACCGTTCATTGCCACTTTTGAAAAATCATCAAATAACTTTAGGGAAATTTTGTCTCATTCTATCATATCTACTTGTAGTCATATCAAAGTCAGATACTTGTTCTGGTCCAGTCCTACTCTTTTGTCATGTCATCTCCAATCATTTATGTATACCGTCGTCAAAAAGTCAAGCTTCCCTGTGAGCCGCTGGATGGAAGAGACTACCTCTTGAGAAGAGGAGGTAGCCGGCTCGGGATGGTTAACGGGAAGTGACGTGTAAGCGGACTGCCGCAGATCACTAGTACAAATATGTTTTTTTGCCACAGTTTTGAAATTCATGTTAGTCACGGTTAGGTCTAGAACCGTGACTTAAAGTGATAAATAAAATTTGGAGTAAATTACAT
Source organism: Centaurea solstitialis (assembly GCA_030169165.1). NCBI lineage: Eukaryota > Viridiplantae > Streptophyta > Magnoliopsida > Asterales > Asteraceae > Centaurea > Centaurea solstitialis. Next base: position 4,782,172 of record CM058043.1, on the reverse strand, counting down.
ATTTGGTCCTTGTGGTTTGGTGGTTTTTACGGATTTGGACCCTAGACTTCATTAATTACGGATTTGGTCCCTATGGTATGCATTTTTTTCCAGATTTGGTCCTCTGGTAGTGTCTTTCTCCGGGACCAAATCCAATTAAAAATGCATACCTTAGGGACCAAATTCAAAACAAATCGCATATAATAGGGACCAAATCCGAAAGAAAATGCATACCATAGAGACCAAATCCGTAATTAATGAAGTCTAGGGACCAAATCCGTAAAAACCACCAAATTACAGGGACCAAATGAAGGTTTATTGCAAGGTTTATTGAGGTCAAATCTGAATTATTGGATTTTCATTAAAAACAAGTGTTTAAACTTACGAAGTTGCCTAGTTGGGATGAGATTATTGGATTCTAACAAACATCACATTTAAAAAACAACAAAATTGAATAAATGTATCTCATTCTAATTTATTTATTTGCAAGAAAACTCTAGTTTTCAAGTAAACGAAAGTGAGAGAATAACAAACCATATATAAAATCCATTATACAAACAATGTTTACGTGTTCAAGTTAATTGCTACTATTTTATATTTAAAAAGAAAAAAATAAAAAGACGTGGTGTCATAAACCAAATTCATTCATATATATATCCAACCACCTCCTTTACAATTCCATCAATTCCATTCTATACCCAAATTTAAACTCATACCCTTTCCATGGAGGCTGAAGCAATATCACTTCTAGAAAAGGGGAACACCTTATGTAGCTCCAGGACTACACCGATGAAGGTTAAAACTATTCGGAAAGTGAGAGAGATTTATTCAAAATGTCGGGAGATTTTAAATAAAGATTTCAGGAAAGATACACCGTTGATATTGGCGGCACGTCTGGGGTATGCAAACATGGTGTGGGGTTTTATAGCATGTACAAAAGAAACTGATGTCGATCCCTCTTTTTTTGAGGGAACTTTGGAATCGTTTCTGGGCCAAAAAAACTGGTGTGGTAACACGGCATTGCATGTAGCTGCTGCCAATAGTCATATTCATGTGGTTGAAGAACTCTTGTTTCATGCATCCTGGGAGCATTTGGTATCATGTAAGAATGCTACCGGCTGGACTCCGCTTTCCCAGCTAGCTACCAAACCTGAATATGATAAGATCATATTCACTTTTTTGAAGAGAGCAAGAAGCACAGAGACGACATCAACGGTGGTATTAGTTGATGATGGACAACAAGGTAACTTTACGAGATTCTTCTAAGGCTAAAGATCGTTTGAGTAGTTGAGTTAACATGAGAAGTTAGACATCCCTCGTGGCTTTCAATCTCAAGTCATCAATGAATGAGACATTTCATGATATTGGGATGATCCGATGCATTTTATATTATGCTTTTCAGGTTAATTAACTCAACTTCTCATCGAAATCTAACCATGTATATATATATATAGGAAAGTTCAAATGTGAACCACTTTTTGGTTGTGAACGTGAGGACAACCGAGAGCGCGACACGTGGCGGCTTTGAGTGTGGTCCCCCCTTTTAATTCAATGCCCTCCTATGAATCGCGCCTAGTCATCCGCCGTGGATCTGACGTGGCGCCTAGTCATCTGCCACGGGTCGCGCTCTTGGTTGTCCTCACGTTCACAACCAAAAAGTGGTTCACATTTTGAACCCACCCCTATATATATATATATATATAGAGAGAGAGAGAGAGAGAGAGAGAGGGAAGTTCATCTGTAAACCACAAAAAACGTGTAAACCGTGTAAACTCATGGTTGCATACGTAACATTTTGGGAGAAGGCGAGAAGGCATAATATCATATATGATTACACGCGATTTGGATTTGTTTAATCATATATGATTAAATGTCAGTGTATTGTCAATGTAACATGTGTATAATCATATATGATTAGACTTGTGTATCCTATTTGATTAAACACTTCTCGACTTCTCGCAAAATGAAAGCAAAAGACATAAAGAAGTTGGACTCCCGGAGTCTGATTCCTTTTCAAAATCATGGAAAGGAATCGGACTCTGAGAGTCCGATTACCCTATTACTGAAAATAAATAAATAAAACAACTTAGATCTGAAAATTTGTTTTAAAATTGTACCAAAAGTGCAATTTATTCGAACCTAACCATATGTGTATGTATATATATATATATATATGCGTGTGTATGTGGGGTGTGCATGTGTATGTATTTGCATTTTTACGAGGGGAAAAGGGAAGGTGTGGCTAACATGTACCTAACCTTAGGTACAATCCTTATCAAAACTACGTAAGTTTGATTGGTTTGGCTTAAAACCTAATTAAGAAAAAGAAAAAAAAAATAGAAACAAACTCCAATCGACAGCTTTAAAATAGACAACTTCAAAATAAATTTCGTACTACAATCGATTTCAGCTTCAAAAATCGATTTCAGACTCCAATCGACATCTTCAAAATCGATTTCAGAATCCGCCATTACATATCTTTTACACGCGGCCACGCGCTAGCCTTCCTCCAATCTTTTGATTTTTCTTTTTCAAAATCAAAATCAAAATCAAAAACCCTTGTTTGATTTAAACCAAGGTTCCAAGATCGATTCTTCTGTTGCAATTAGAGATCTTGAATCTCTATCTTGGAATAAATAAATGAGAAGGAAGTGGAATTGAATAAGAAAAATGGTGTGATTTGATCACAGAAAGTGTAGAGATGATGAATTAGGGTTTGATTTGGGCGTTGTTATTATATTTGGGGTTGTACAAAGAGAGAGATAAGAAGAAGACTTAATATTTCCCCCAAGAGTAATGCTATTGTTTCTTGTGTATATCTATTTCTATTCTATGTATGAAAGTGGAATCAAATCACACCATTTTTCTGTGATCAAATGGATTTTTTATTGGGTATTAATCAAAACTACGTAGTTTTGATGTATGTTGTACCCAAGCTTAGGTACATGACAGCCACACGCTCCCTTTTCCCTTTTATGAGAACAACTGTCATGTTGAGAATATATAGAACACTTTGAGTATGAGTTTATTTTTTCTTTATATCTAACTTCATCTACCTACAACAATTTCCATCTACTTTATCTTTACTTTTAGGCACTCTTACATGATTTAGTCACTTTCACATTATGAATTTGTTAAAGTTTGATCATGATGATAAAAATATTTAAATAGAGGTATTCAGAGAGAGACGAAAGCATATAAAACTTTTGATCTCATATTTTACCCAAACTCTTATTCTCACTAAAACTCAATCCTATATAAAGGTTGAGTTTTTGTGAGAATAATATGGTGAGAATGGAAGAATAAAACCTTTATATACATTCATTCACCTTAATCTACATTTTACTGACTTTATTTATCTACTTATACGTAAGAAAGTGATGAAAACTACATAGAGTTTGTAAAAAACCCTTAAAAATGAAGATAAAGGTGTAGATGAAGGTAGTGGAAGATAAATCAATGTAGATGAAAGAAGTCGGATTAAGAGTGAAGTCATCCATTCTCAATATAATTATTAGGGCATCTCTAATGCATGACACTCTACCAGAGTGTCATGGACTGCCACATCAGCATTCCACTCACCATATAACTCTATCATTTAACACCCATATTTCATAACACTCCAATAAGTTTAATGGATTTCCACATCATCATATATATAATTTTGTCAAAATATTTAAAACTCTACTAAAAAACAACTAATAATATATTAAAATAACAACAAAATTAAATTAAAATATATTCAATAAAAAATACGAGACTAAAATACATCGATTAAAAACTAAAATACTCAATCATTTAATTATTTTGTTTTTTATAAATTAAAAATAAAACAAAAAGTGAATTACTGATTAATAAAATTAATATTATAATATTATAATTAAGATGTAAGTTATTTTGTAAACCACAAATAACGTGTAAACCGTGTAAACTCATTAGTACTTAGATAGATCAATAATTCTTCTTAATAAATCAAATATATTTAAATATTATATTAGAAAGGAGGAAATATTTTATACCATAATGGTTTGAATATACTAGGTTCTAGTAAATTAGTTATTCCATCTAACGCGTGTTGACTTTTACGATGAACTTATCTTGGCTTTGTTGTATATAAAGAAATAAGAGTTTGACTATTATGATTTAGAAACTTTGTTGTACCTATACTTATCAAATAAAAATTGATCACTTAGTATAAATTTTATAAACTTAATCTTAACTATTGATTTTGATTATATTTTGTTTATTTTCTAAACTTTAGGTGGTTTTCAAATATGGTTAAGAGAAGATTTAGAAATTAAATTTATACCATTGATCATCTATCGTTTATTTTAATCCGTTCACTGTGATTGATTACTCGATTCATCTATGATTAGTAATTTCATGCAATAACATGTGATGCACATTGTTTCATGAATGTTTAATGGAAATATCACTTTCATGCAATTCATCGCATAAATCATTATGTGCATTGACATCTGTTGTTGAAATTCGAGTAAATCATGTAAGTACATCTAGATAACCGATGATAATCTATATAAATGGGCTAAATAATTGATTTAGATGAAGGTTGTACAGTTTGTAACTTTTTAAGGGGTTGTATAATAACCGTGGCCTACATAACAATAATTAATAATATAAACCCCAATGGGGCAGCCTACCGGTTAAGGCTTGGTGTTGGGGAAAAACCCACCCAAGTTCGAATCCGGGGGTGAGCAACCAGGGGCCACTGAGTATTAATCCCAGGGGAGCATGCTTTAGCTCTCGGTAAAAATTGCCAAGGATGTAGTCTGGCCAAAGTCCAGGTGAACCTTCTTAACAAAAAAAAAAAAATTAATATATATATATATATATATATATAGAGAGAGAGAGAGAGAGAGAGAGAGAGGAAAGTTCAAATATGAACCACTTTTTGGTTGTGAACATGAGGACAGCCGAGAGCGCGACACGTGACGGATGAGGAGGCGCCACGTCAGGTCCACGACGGATGACTAGGCGTGATTCATGGGAGGACATTGAATTAAAGGGGGGGACCACACTCAAAGCCGCCTTTATTGACTAGTCTCCGCCACGTGTCGTGTTAACGGTTGTCCTCACGTTCACAACCAAAAAGTGGTTCACATTTGAACTTTCCTCTATATATATACTAACAACTCGTGTCGTTGCTAAACAGATCAGTTCCAATATTTTAACTAAATTTATAATTGGGATTGATTGAAAAAAAAGAATTCATCCTCCCTGAATTTATGGTTTTCCAAGTCTTGTATTTTAAATTAATCACCGGCCATAAGTATTTACATTCACTGATAGATGTGATGTATTTGAATCCTACATAATCAATATGCTATACTGATGAAAAGATTGCTTATTTCCGGCACCCAGATTCAGTTGGATATGAGAAAAGAGAATCTCTAACGAAACTTGATGATGGTAAACGCAAATTGGATTTGGAGAATGATAAAATTCTTCACTACGTAGTTAAGGCGGGTGATATGAAATATGCGATGGCTGTTATAGAAAGCCGCTCTTCCCTTATGTACCATCGCAATTCTGAAGGGGAGATACCAGCTTTTATTGCTGCAAAGGTAGGACAGTTGGATATTCTTCGGATGATGATTAACTATTTGAAAGTAGACAAAGTTGACAAGGAAATCGAATCACTCATGACAAGGGTAATCGACAAGCGAAGTGCCTTGCACATTGCGATAGAAAACCATCATGTTGGAGTTGTCTATTGGTTAATAAAGGAAGTTCCTGGACTTATAGATCTTGTCGATCGTTATAAAGTGAGTCCACTTTACGTTGCTGCAGCAAATGGATATGGTGCAGTTCTGGATCTGCTAATAACTAGCTGCAAAAAACCAATAAATTTCGGTGAACCACATACAGACCAAGGGACAGCGCTACATGCAGCAGCACGCAATGGTTCAGTAGGTAATACTTTTTTCACTCGAAACTTCATATAGTATTAAGAAATTTTCAATTATACCACAACTTTAAGGGGTTGTTTGTTTTTTGAAAACTTTCTTTTAAAAGTACTAGTCATATATAATTAAGCTTTCTGTAATCATCCATGCAATATTTTGTAAATACTCAGCGGTACATTCAATTTTACTTCAGAATTTATGATCTACGCGGTGGATTTATTGCAGAGTGTATAAAACGTTTGGTACGGGAAAGTAATCAACTACTACAAGAGCGAAATAGTCGTTATTATATACCACTTGATGAGGCTGTGTCATGTGGACATCTATCAGCTGTAAAAGTATTGCTAGCCTCGGATCGCTCCACAGCGTATCAAATACGGCCTGAGAGGGGCGAAGATATTTCAACAATTCACATTGCAGCAATGACAAGCAATAATGAAATATTGAAGTTTCTTGTATCCGAATGTCCTGGATACGTAGATGTCACTGATCTTGAAGGAAGGAACATTCTTCATGCGGCTATTGAATATGACAATATTGAAGCAGTAGAATTCATCTTTCAACAAAATTCACTCACAGAACTCATCAACCAAAAAGATATCAAAGGCAATACTCCTATGCACTTGCTTGTGGAACAACTTACAGACCTTAACAAGAAGGATATGATCAAATTCCTTTCAGATCCTAGGGTGGACCTCAATATCGCCAACAACGAATCAAAGAAAGCAGTAGACATGGCACCTTCAATGGAAGAAAGTATGGCAATCTTAAAGGTATAACCTTTTTCTACTCCCTTCAAACTTAATTTAATTATTTGTAAGAACATAATTATTTCAGTGGTAGCTTGTTATATATATACATAACAAGAGCACAACACGTGGCGGATGACTTGGCGGGTTCAAATGCCGAGAGCACGACACGTGGCGGATGACTAGGCGCCACGTCACGTCTACGGCGGATGACTAGGTGCGATTCATGGGAGGGCATTCAATTAAAGGGGGGGGGGACCACACTCAAAGCCACCTTTGTTGACTAGTCTCCGCCACGTATCGCGCTCTCGGCTGTCCTCACGTTCATAACCAAAAAATGGTTCACATTTAAACTTTCCTCTATATGTATGTATATATATATATAGGTGGGTTCATACGAGAACCATTTCAAATTAAGAAAACGTGAGGACAAATCTCAGCCACACATATTCGGTTACGATGGACGCTATCACGGAGAATTGACGCGATTCATGGGAGGGTGGAGATTATTAAAGGAGGGAACCCACTAAAAGCCGCATTTATTGATCGGATGAGTGGCTGAGATTCGTCCTCACGTTCACAACCAAAAATGAGTTCACATTTGAACCTAACGAGAAAATTGCACTTTTGGTATAATTTAAAAAAAAAATCAGATCTAGGTGAAATATTTTTGGATTTTCAGAAATGGAATAATCAAACTCTCAGAGTCCGATTTCTTTCCTCATTTAAGACACGTGTAATTCTTTCTTGATGGGTCATGAATTTGAAAAGGAATCGGACTCTGGGAGTCCAACTTCTTTATGTCAAATCAACAAGTTACTTAAAGAAGTCGGACTTTGAGAGTCCGGCTTCTTTTGTAATTTCAGTAATGGCAGATGCATCTTTATGAAAGCAAAAAACATAAAGAAGTTGGACTCCCGGAGTCCGATTCCTTTTCAAAATCATGCCAAAAGAAGTCGGACTCCCAAAGTCCGATTCCTTTTCAAATTCATACCCCATCCAAAGAGAATTACACGTGTCGTAAATGAGGAAAGGAATCGGACTCTCCGATTACCCTATTACTGAAAATAAATAAATAAACAACTTAGATCTGAAAATTTGTTTTAAAATTGTACCAAAAGTGCAATTTATTCGAACCTAACCATATATATATATATATATATATATAGGGTCCTTCAAGGAAAAACCACTTTTTTGTAAAAACTTGAGGAATAACCTAAGCCTTTGATCTAAAAAGGGCATGATCGTCATTTTAGATTATTCTTCAAGTTTTTACAAAAGAAGAGGTTTTTACAAAATATGTGTTTTTTACAATATATATATATATATATATTCACTTTTTTGTAAAAACTTGAGGATTAATCTAAGCCCTTGATCTGAAAATTGCAGTTTATTCATTATATGAATATTCACTATCATATTCACCATATGAATATTCATCATATATTCACCATATGAATATTCATATTCACCAGATAAAACATTATATAAATTCACCATATGAATATTTTATTCGCCATATTATATTCATCATATATTCACCATATGAATATTCATATTCACCTTATGAATATTCATATTCACCATGTGAATATTCATATTCACCATATCATATTCAACTTGTGAATACAAAACACAATGTCAATTACATTTATATTAAACACAATTGATCGCACTAGAAAACGCCTATTTCATTAAAAAAAAACACAGAAATCAAACGAGATCGAAGCTGATTTCTTAAACTTTCGAGATCATAAACACAAGAAGATGTCGATTTCGTTCAAAAACGAACCAAAAAAAGAAAAATCAAAAGGTCCAAAATACCCTTTTAGTGTTATAATCAAGTGTGTCACTATTCAAAATTAAAAAGTTGTTATTATGGTCTTCTTTATTAATAGCCTTTGATTTATAATATCTAATGGCCTAGATTGTTCCTCAAGTTTTTACAAAAAATATGGTTTTTATTTGATTATTCCTCTAGATATATATATATATATATGGGGGTGGGTTCAAATGTGAACGAACATGACTTCACATTTAAACTTTCCTATATATGTGTATATATATATATATATATATATGCGTGTGTATGTGGGGTGTGCATAATTTGCATTTTTATGAGAACAACTGTCATGTTGAGAATACATAGAACACTTTAAATATGAGTTTATTTTTTCTTTATATCTAACTTCATCTACCTACAACAATTTCCATCTACCTTTATCTTTACTTTTAGGCACTCTTTACATGATTTAGTCACTTTCACATTATGAATTTGTTAAAGTTTGATCATGATGATAAAAATATTTAAATAGAGGTATTCAAAGAGAGACGAAAGCATATAAAACTTTTGATCTCATATTTTACCCAAACTCTTATTCTCTCACTAAAACTCAATCATATATAAAGGTTGAGTTTTTGTGAGAATAATATGGTGAGAATGGAAGAATAAAACCTTCATATACATAATACATTCATTCACCTTAAACTCTATGTGATGAAAACTACATAGAGTTTGTAAAAAAAACCCTTAAAAATGAAGATAAAGGTGTAGATGAAGGTAGTGGAATATAAATCAATGTAGATGATAGAAAAAGAAGTCAGATTAAAAGTGAAGTCATCAATGGGCTTATAAGTGTTTTCACCATCTTTAACTATTAGGGCATCTCTAATGCATGACACTCTACCAGAGTGTCATGAACTGCCACATCAGTATTCCACTCGCCATACAACTATATCATTTAACACCCACATTCCATAACACTCCAATAAGTTTAATGGATTTCCACATCATTATATATATAATTTTGTCAAAATATTTAAAACTCTACTAAAACAACAAATAATACATTAAAATAAAAACAAAATTAAATTAAAATACATTTAATAAAAAATACGAGACTAAAATACATCGATTAAAAACTAAAATACTCTACCATTTAATTATTTTATTTTTATAAATTAGAAATAAAACAAAAAATGGGGATGATACTTCAAACCATTGGAGATGCCCTTATTTCTCATGAAATTCCACATATCTCTCTCTCTCTCTCTATATATATATATATATATATATATAATAAAATATTTCATTTGCTACAACAATATGAACAGAAGACAAAAGATTTTACTTCTCATGCTTGTCACCGTTAACTTAACTATTACAAGATCTTTCGCCTATATATATTATTTATATATGGATGGGCGAACGTGGAATCCCATATATAAGTTACCTTATGTTAGGGGTTCATACAAGAAGGCTAAATATCGTGAGAATTAAGAAAGAAGGGCTAAGGGGGTTCTTACATGAATTGTTCGAAAAATTTGGAAAAAGAAGTTATTTGAATATGTATATGTAAACCAACATTATTGATTAATAATATGGGTTTACCTATGCATTTTTAACGGTCTTTTTCAATGATTCACATTAGAACCTTCTTTTCTTGACTTCTCTAAATATTTAACCTCCTTATCCAAACTGGCATATACGTTAGAAACTATAAAGATGGTCGAATTTAAAATGCAACCATTTAGAGCATCTACAATGGAGGTTCTTCTTGGGATTTTTAGAAGAACTTCCACTGTGGGACATAGGTTTTTGCCCAGTCACAAGCTCTTATTGAAACTCGGGTGCTTGAACAAGAACCCAAGTTATTGTAATAGTTTTCTTTTCTGTTATATAATAATTTACATAAATAAAAAAATTATAATTAAGAAAAAGGAAGTAGGGTTTTTGTAAGAATCCCCCGTTGTAGAGTTTTAAGAGTGTTCTTTAATTTGTTGAGGTTACAATGATGTAACAGAAAAAATATGGTAAACTTCTTAAAGATTCCACCATTGTCGATGCTCTTATGTACTCAAAAGCTTCCTAAATGGTAATATTATTTGGAAATATTTTTGTTATTTTTTCTATCATCATATTATTTGGAAACATTATTGTCATTTTTTCTATCATCATATTATTTGGAAATATTATTGTCATTTTTTCTATCATCATATTATTTTGAACTATGACCGTCACAAAATTTGTCACGTTTTCTAACTACATTGATACATTATCTTCCCTTTACGGAAATGGGTTCAAACTGTAGTGTTCAATTGTATGTCAAAGACTCAAAGTTACGTTGTATCACCTTCAAAACATACAACCAAAGAAATGTTAAACTTTTAGTCTAAAAGGGGTTTTTGTGGGATGAAAAACGAAATAGTTGATTAGCTTCTAATACAAGTTAACAAAATATGCAGGCCATCTCTCAAGAGAAATCAAAGGAATGGGAGGTCAATAAGGCTTATATATCAGAGGAGGCACAATATCAACTTAACATGATGGACCAAATAGTTTTGGTGGCCGCTTTTATAGCAACGGCATCATTTGCTGCTGCTTTTGCGATACCAGGTGGTTTTGACAGTAACGAAGGCTCTGAAAAAGGCACACCCATTTTACTAAAAAGATCTGCATACAAAGCATTTGTTGTTGCAAATGCTTTAGCCTTCACTTTTTCTTGTAGTGTTTTCTTCGAAAACATCAAGATGTTAATGGGTCCTTACTCCCAAAATAGGGTAATTGATGACGACTTGAATCTTATTCATGGAAGAGTTTTTGCTATGCACATGCTTACAGGAATAGCCATGGGTGCAATGTTGATCGCCTTCGTCACAGGCACATACGTTGTGCTGACACCATCTCTTGGTTTTGCGATTTCCATTTGCTCCACATGCCTAATTATTGTTGTTTCTACGTCGTCGTTTGCTGCGAAGATTGGTGGGTTGGTACACAAGATCTGGTATCGAGTTACTCAGCCGTTGTTTGTTTTGTAAAAGGTGTTGAAGTCTGAAACAGAATCGGTAAGACTATTTCTTTTTTGCGAACTAGTTAAGGTATGAATTTGAATAATTGTCTATTTTACTCTTGGGAATATTTTAGTGTTGAATTTATGTTCTATATACAATTTCATATATTTATTTATCATCATTACAAAATTTAGATCTGAATTATACACTAGCAACTCATTTTGAACCAAAATATATTATCATCAATTTATTACATTCAAATCTTATCAAAATATATTGATTGATCCAAAAACAATAAAAAAAGTTATGAACAAAGTTTCATAACAATTAAAATCAATCTTTATTTATATTCAAATCCAACAAATCCCAAATCCAAAATCCTGATAAAGTATGTACGTCAATCTGGTCCCTCTAATAGGATAACAACTATAAATACAAAAACCACTGTTTGTATTGGCAACAAAGTATGATTGAACCACTTTATAATGTGCATCTCTAGTTAGGCCATCCAGGTAACGGGTGGATTGCGGCTCCGGTAGTTACTCGGTGGGAACATGATCACCCCCATACCGGGTTCACGGAGGGTATATGGCCATCGGGTTCCGGCACCTAGCGAGGAAAACCCACCTCTTTCTCCCTCTTCTTTCTCTCTATCTCTCTCTGCTTTTATTTCTTTCTCTTCTTTGTTAATTAATTTAATAAACTAAAAAGTTTGGGTAAGATTGAGTTGAGTATATGTAAGGTTGTAAGGGAAAAGGAAAGGAAAAGGAAGAGGAAGGGAGAATGATGTGGGGCTGATATGGGGCTGATGTGACATTGGTTAAGAAAAGGGAAAAAGGGATCGATGGTATAACTCATGGCCTTAGCATTATCCCCGTGTGATTGAACATGTTTTGCTTTGTCAATATCGTTGCCCGCTTGTCAACCTTATACGTTTAATTAGTGCAACAAATTACCAAAACAACTTTACATTATTATAAGCTAGCAACATTCATGAGGTTTACTCCTAATCTCACATGCACAAATTCAATAAACCAAAGAAAATAAAACCAAAATCAAATGGAAGAATGAAACCAAAGCAAAAACGATACGAACTTGACAACAACTATAAACAAATATAAGTAACCCACAACAATGTTGCATCATTGGTCAGATACATTTACTCAAGCACATATGAAACTATATATTCAAATAATATAGAACCAATGTTACTTGGTGCTCTATATTAATATGTAGAGGTTGAATTGAAAAAATCTAAGAACCTTTAATTTACACAAGGGAATGTAATAAAACAATCCTTTTTAGTTGATTACAAAACATTGAACTTTAATCATGATCAATAATGGGAATGCAAAATGAGAAACATCACCTTGGCTCTTAAATAATATTTTGATTGGAAACCATTATATAATCCTTAATCACTAGCCTTCATCTTACAATTTCACCATAAAGAAAGTATTGAAGAATGAAGAGGATTGAAGTTATTTTTCCTCATTATATATAGAACATAATAATATAAACCAAAAACATAAAAAACACAGGTTTCGTAAAACAAGAGCACAAATGATGGCCTTACTTCAACAATATAATTTTTCATATTACAACCATTAATTATGTGGGAACTATTATTACCAATAAACTGTTGGGAACAACCTAAAGAACACAAAGTTGCACAGCCTTGAATTTTAAAAATCACGAAGAAAAGAAGATAGAATCGAGGAAAATAAAGATTCACTACAAAAAATATGTCATTTATCCATGCTTCTTAAAAGTCAAAATAGATTTAGGAACGTAAGCATAAAATATTGCTATATGTCCATTATCGGCTTAGGGTCTATTTGTTAGCAGCTTAATGAGCTTAATGGGGCTTAACTTATTATGTTGGTCATACATGACTGATTGGTAGTGGCTTAATGGTATGAGAAGTAGCATATTCAGTAAGTTTAATTTTAGCAGGGATATTTATGCAGAAAGCCAAGTTTTTCCAAACATGTCACTAAAAAACATGTTTCCTCCATCTATGAAAAAGTTCTATGTATCAAAAACCTTCAAACCAATCGTTGGTTAATTAAAGTATTAGAAAACCCAATCAGATAAAAAAGAAAGTCAAAAACCGTGTGTCCGACTTGCAAGAGTTTAAGAAAATGTTTAAGTCTAAAAGTATTTATTAATCAATGGATTGGATTCAAGGAAAAACGGAAAATAAGGCTATTAGTACCCCAACCATCTCAACCCGACTGCCATATCAGCTTCACATCAATTTTTTTCCAACCCTCTGAAACCCTCTCTAATTAGTACCTCAACCCTCCCACACCTCTCACACACAACGCACACACAACACACACAAAAACATCGGTGTGCCCAACCCGTTTAGGCTCCCAGCCCGCCGAGCTCCATGGTTGCGTACTGCAGCCCGCTCAGCCCGCTGAGCCTAATGTGCATGCATATAAAAACCAAAAAAGAATTTAGAGTGTATTTATTAACGACTTAGGATGTGTTTGGAAAAAAACCCAACTTATAGGTTAGTCCATCTAAACATGTATCATAACTAGTTTTTTGAAACACTACTTTGAGTAGCTTTTTAGAAACTTATTGTAGCTTTTTTCCAATTATAGCCTTATTAATATTAATTATTAATATCAATTATACCATTTTTGGTCATTTTAAGTACTCATAAGCTAGTTTTTGCCAAACATAATTTGTTCTTAAGCTAGCTTATCAGCTACCAGCTAGCTTATCAGCTACCAGCTAGCTTATCAGCTACCAGCTAGCTTATCAGCTACCAGCTAGCTTATCAGCTACCAGCTAGCTTATCAGTTAATTTGTTCATAACTTAATATACGTTTATATGTTTACGTTAAAAATATATACATATATAATCATTGTATATATGATATATAATAAAATAATTTGATCAAAACATATTCAATCTAAGGCTGATTTTGAAGGTATCGACGATACGTTTATATATAGATGAAAATATATAAAAAAATATATATGTTAATGAAAATCCAACCAAAGGTCCAAAATAGATATATATATATATATATATAGATGTAAAGTGTAAACTCCAAAAATCCAAAATCTTTCAAAGGTAATTAATTATCAATAGTCAAATCAAATCATTCTCAAAATCCGATTCATCTAGTGAGAGATCACTAATGAATAATGAATGATGATGATCGACTGATATGATAGACTGATTTGATGATGATCAACTGATAGTTGATATAGAGTATGAATGAATCGATTAGGGGACTGATTTGAATGATCGGTTGATAATGATGGAATGGAATTAATAGGGATTAGCCGATTAGGAATGGAATACGATCAGTTTAGCCTAAGCCCGTTAGCCTTCTTCAGTTTTTTGGAGATAAAAACCCGAAACTTGACCGAAACTCTCCCGAAACTTCACCAGAAACGTTTCTGGTGAAGAAGAAACGTTTCGGGGCGTTTCTTAGGCGTTTCTGTTTCCTACAAGTTTCCGAAACGAGAACGGCTTAGTATTAGGCGTTTCGGTGCATCTTAGGTCTTTCGGTTGTTTGTTTGCATCTAAACGGTTCTATTAAGGTTGTGTCTGATACATGGACGGGACAAAACATCACTGTCTCATGTTTGGCATGACATAGGACAGAGCAAGGATAAATTGTCATATACTTGGTGGGATATGGGATAGAGATAATGTCAAAAAAAAAGTTTTTTCTTGTTCCACCAAAAATAGGTAGAACAAGAATGAAACAAAACTAAAATATTACTACTTAACCATCGTTTGTTATATAACGTTAATATGATATTTGTTTTAGCAACCACCACCACTAATTGGGATAGTTGTCACCATAACGACCTTTTCCACTACCTCTACAATCGTCGTTAATGACTGACGACCACCGTTCATCGCCACCTTTGAAAAATCATCAAATAACTTTAGGGGAATCTTGTCTCATTCTATCATATCTACTTGTAGTCATATCAAAGTCAGACACTTGTTCTGTTCAAGTCCTACTCTTTTGTCATGTCATCTCCAATCATTTATGTATACCGTCGTCAAAAAGTTAAGCTTCCCTGCGAGCCGCTGGATGGAAGAGACTACCTCTTGAGAAGAGAAGGTAGCCGGCTCGGGATGGTTAACGGGAAGTGACGTGTAAGCGGACCGCCGCAGATCACTAGTACAAATATGCTTTTTTGCCACGGTTTTGAAATTCATGTTAGTCACGGTTAGGTCTAGAACCGTGACTAAAAGTGATAAATAAAATTTGGAGTAAATTACAGATTTGGTCCTTGTGGTTTGGTAATTTTTATGGATTTGGTCTCTAGACTTCGTTAATTACGGATTTGGTCCCTAACTTAATGACCAAATTCAGATTTGGTCCTCCAGTAGTGTCTTTCTCCGGGACCAAATCCAACAAAAAATGCATACCTTAGGGACCAAATTCAAAACAAATCGCATATAATAGGGACCAAATCCGAAAGAAAATGCATACCATAGAGAGCAAATCTGTAATTAATGAAGTCTAGGGACCAAATCTGTAAAAACCACCAAATCACAGGGACCAAATGAAGGTTTATTTCAAGATTTATTGAGGTCAAATCTGAATTATTGGATTTTCATTAAAAAAACAAGTGTTTAAACTTACGTAGTTGGGATTATTGGATTCTAACAAACATCACATTTAAAAAACAACAAAATTGAATAAATGTATCTCATTCTATTTATTTATTTGCAAGAATACTCTAGTTTTCAAGTAAACGAAAGTGATAGAATAACAAACCATATATAAAATCCATTATACAAACAATGTTTAGGTGTTCAAGTTAATTGCTACTATTTTATATTAAAAAAAAGAGTTAATTACATATTTGGTCCCTGTGGTTTACACGAAATTACGATGGAGGTCCCTGAACCCTAATTTTCATGCCTACGGTCCCTGTGGTTTGTATTTCGTTACGATGGTGGTCCCTTGCTCTAACTTCTGTTAAAAACAGCTGTTAAAAAAGCACTAAAAGACCAAAATACCCCTAATATAAACCTAACCCTTTCCCCTTCCCCTTCCCCTCTTCCCCAACCCCAAACACCCCAAACCCAAAGAAGTTGCAGCTCCAACCTCCACCCCCTGACACCTCCACCGCCGACGACTCCACCGCCGGCGACTCCACCTCCGGTCGTTTCCACCGTCGGCGACTCCACCACCGCCGCCCTTCATCTTTGCTACTGATCGTAAAAGCCATCAGATTCCACCACCGTAGTTCCAAATCTGTGTAGTTCTGTCGGATTTCAGATCGTAAAAGCCATCAGATCGTAAAAGCCACCAGATCTAGCCGGATTTCAGATCCGTGCATGGTGGCCGCCGCCGCCGCTCTGTCGTGTTCTAGGGTTCGCCATCTCCAGATCCGTGCGTGGTGGCCGGATTTCAGATCCGTGCGTGGTTGTGGGTGAAGATGGTGATGGTGGAGGTGGCCGGCGATGGAGGTGGCCGGAGATGGAGGTGGCCGGCGATGGAGGCAGACCTGCAACTTCTTTAGGTTTAGGGTTTGGGGAGATGGGGAGGGAAATGGTTAGGTTTATATTAGGGGTTTGGTGATGGGTGGTGGTGGTGGTGGTGGTTTGTGGGTTTGTGGGTTGGGGAGGGTGGTGGTGGTTTGTGGGTTTTGGTAGTGGTGGTGGTTATGGGTGTTGGTGGTGGGTGGTGGTGGTGGTTTGTGGGTTTTGGTAATGGTGGTGATTATGGGTGGTGGTGGTTATGGGTGTTGGTGGTGGGTGGTGGTGGTGGTGGTTTGTGGGTTTTGGTAATGGTGGTGATTATGGGTGGTGGTGGTGGTGTTTTGTGGGTTTTGCTAGTGGTGGTGGTTATGGGTGTTGGTGGTGGTGGTAGTTTGGGGTGAGGGTTGGTGGAAAAAAAAATGAAGAAGAAGATGAAGAAGAGGTGGTAGGTGGTAGGTGGTAGGTTGTTTGGGGAAGAGAGACATACACGTCTTTTGATACATATATATAATATATATATATATATTTATAAAAGATAAATTAAATATTAAAATATTATAAATAGTTTAATTTTAATAGAAAATGAAATAAATTAATAAATTGACGAAAATGCCCCTGTTCTAACGGAGTTTTTTAACGGACGTTAGGGCAAGGGACCACGATCGTAACGAAATACAAACCACAAGGACCGTAGGCATGAAAATTAGGGTTCAGGGACCTCCATCGTAATTTCGTGTAAACCACAGGGACCAAATATGTAATTAACTCTAAAAAAAAAGACGTGGTGTCATAAACCAAATTCATTCATATATATCCAACCACCTCCTTTATAATTCCATCAATTCCATTCTATACCCAAATTTAAACTCATACCCTTTCCATGGAGGCTGAAGCAATATCACTTCTAGAAAAGGGGAACATCTTATGTAGCTCCAGGACTACACCGATGAAGGTTAAAACTATTCGGAAAGTGAGAGA
The DNA here is from genome assembly GCA_030169165.1 of Centaurea solstitialis. Taxonomy (NCBI): domain Eukaryota; kingdom Viridiplantae; phylum Streptophyta; class Magnoliopsida; order Asterales; family Asteraceae; genus Centaurea; species Centaurea solstitialis. The sequence continues at coordinate 4,764,269 of CM058043.1, read as the reverse complement.
GATTTATTCAAAATGTCGGGATATTTTAAAGATGGATTTCAGGGAAGATACACCGTTGATATTGGCGGCTCGTTTGGGGTATGCAAACATGGTGTGGGGTTTTATAGCATGTACAAAAGAAACTGATGTCGATCCCTGTCAGGATCGAATCAACAAGAAAGAATAAGAACCAAGATATTAAGGAAATCACAGAATAACACCTTAATATTTAACAACAAGAAAACAAGAATGAATTGAAATTGAAATGCTTTTGGAATTGCTTTTCTGATGAATGATTACAAACAAAGCCCCAATTTGCTTGAACAAATTCAAACAAACGTACAATACTTCTCTATTGTAGGGATCAAGAATAATCTAGAGGCTAAACTTTTCTATCAAAAGAAAACTAGAACAATTCGTATTTTTAGTAGACTAGATGACTAATCTATTTATACAAGACTTGATTACAATGATAATTACAAAAAAATAAATTGATCTTTTAAATCTTCATTATCTTCAGAATCTTGGTAGATATCTTCATTCCATAAAAGATCAATCTCTTGAATTAGTTACATAATTATCTTCAAGTCCTTATCTTTTGTTCCAAGCAATATCCTTTCCTTATTTTGATTCAGCAACAATATCTTCTTTCCTTATTCTCGACGAGCAGTAGTAACGGGCAGTGGTAACTAGCAGTGGTAACTAACACCAGCAGTGGTAACTAACACCAGCAGTGGTAACTAACACCAGCAGTGGTAACTAACACCAGCAGTGGTAACTAACACCAACAGTGGTAACTAACACCAACAGTAGTAACTAACACCAGCAATAGTAATTCTTCTCTAGCAACCGTAACTCCAAAAACCCAACAGTCTCCCCCTAACTTAACTTCTTAAATCAAGGAGTTAAGTTTATTTGGTTTTTGTTACTGTTGTTGTCTGAACCACTTTCTCACTTTCAAACTCCCCCTTAACTCCAGATCCCATCATATCAGTTTCTGCAGATTTAGAGATGTGATCCTTCCCTTTTTGAGGTACCCATACTGATGCGGTTTTGAGTTTCCCATTAGCATCAACATACGTAAACTCTTTCAATTTTGAGTTTTTAGGATCAACGGAGTTGGGAATTGTATGGCTTGAATACTTTGTCATAATTATGGGCTTAGCAACATTAACTGTAGTATCAGTATTAACAGTTTTAGTTACTTTTGGCACCCAAACTTTGACAAATTTGTTTGCTTTCTTCACAACCTTTTTGTTTTGAAAACTCTTTTCAGATCTAGGAAACTTATTTTGAATGTGAGGTTTTGAAATATTTTTCTTTTTAAAAACAGGTTTCACATTCCTAGCCATATTATTCATTCTCTGAAATCTGTTACCAAAAGAGTTAAAAATTTTATTTTGAAAGTGTGCTCTTTGGTTAACAGGATTGAAATAACAGGTTTGGCTAAATGATTCAACTTGCAACAAATAAAACAAGGCTTTGGCCTATTGATTTTTTCTAGATCAATACTTTGTTTTTGAGCCCACTGGTTATTCCAATTTCTTTGATTTCCCCTTATTTTCTCATTGACTTGAGGCTTTTTCTGTTGACAAGTACAAGGATTTTCAACACTGGTTTTCCTTTGCACTTTCTTCTTCTTCTTGGATGGCTTAACCTTTTTACTTTTACTCACCAGCTCATCTTTTTCAACATCTACTTCATTTGGGGGATCTGCTTCTAAGGATCTTTTAGGCATCTCTTCATCTACATGCCTTTCAAGTAGGTCAATAGTGGGAGGAATGTAGTTGTTGTTGTAGGGTGGTGGAGTGGCGTTGTATCCTATCCCTCTCTTCAGATCATCATTTATCTGTGCTTTTAGGAGTTCATCTAAAGCCTTAGAGGACTTGGAAAACTTTTCTAGGTTATCTTTGGCTTCAGACAGTTCACTCCTAACTTTTTCTAATTCATCTCTATACTTGGTCAACTTCCTCTCATACTCTTTCTTTTCCCACTTCCAATAGTTATGATCATATTCAAATTGAAGCTCATTAGCTTGATATGCTTTGATCTTTTCTTCAAAATTTTCTACAATCAAAATATACTCTCTTTTGTCCTGTTCTAGTCTTTTCAGTTTATCACACATCCCTTGGGTGTTCTCTCTGTACTTCTTAAAAGTATTTAGACAGGCTTTAGAGCAAAGTTTAGATTGTACCTCAGTTGGAATTTCTGCATCGTTGGTACTTACCATGTTTTTTGATTGATGAAGAAAGAGAAACTTCACGAACAAATTGTTTTCTTGTTGAATCTTGGATCTAGAAACCGATAGCTCTGATACCACTTGACAGGATCGAATATATCAATATATATATCAAGAACAGAAAACTCAAATCAAAGAAGTTTGCAGAATAACACTTTGATTGAATTGAAACAATGAATTGCAGAACAAATTTGTGTATTGAATCACAAGTTTAATGATTACAACCAAAGCCCCAATCTGTTTGAACAGGCTCAAACAGACGTGCACAACTTCTCAAGAATAATCTTGAGGCTAAAACTTTCTATCACTCCTAATAATTCATAGACTAGATGACTAATCTATTTATACAAGACTTGATTACAAAGATAATTACAAAAAATAAATTGATCTTTTAAATCTTCATTATCTTCAGAATCTTGGTAGATATCTTCATTCCATAAAAGATCAATCTCTTGAATTAATTTCATAATTATCTTCAAGTCCTTATCTTTTGTTCCAAGCAATATCCTTTCCTTATTTTGATTCAGCAACAATATCTTCTTTCCTTATTCTCGACGAGCAGTAGTAACGGGCAGTGGTAACTAGCAGTGGTAACTAACACCAGCAGTGGTAACTAACACCAACAGTAGTAACTAACACCAGCAGTAGTAACTCACACCTGCAGTAGTAACTCACACCAGCAATAGTAATTCTTCTCTAGCAACAGTAACTCCAAAAACCCAACAATCCCTCTTTTTTTTAGGGAACTTTGGAATTGTTTCTGGGCCAAAAAAACTGGTCTGGTAACACGGCATTGCATGTAGCTGCTGCCAATAGTCATATTGATGTGGTTGAAGAACTCTTGTTTCATGCATCCTGGGAGCATTTCGTATCATGTAAGAATGCTACCGGCTGGACTCCGCTTTCCCAGCTAGCTACCAAACCTGATCACAGGATCGAATCAATGACAAGAACAGAAAATCACAATTCAAAGGAGTTTGCGGAATAACACTTTGAATAAAACAATGAATTTCCAAAACAATTGTGTATTGATCACAAGTTTAATGATTACAAACCAAAGCCCCAATCTGATTTGAACAGACTCAAACCAGACGTGCAAATCTTCTCAATTGCAGGGATTCAAGAACAATCTTGAGGCTCCAAATTCTAATACAGAAAACTTAATGAACTCGTTTTTTTTAAACATCTAAGACCTATCAGCTATATATACAAGTTACAAGATAAACATAAGGAAAGTAAATCTACAAGATAATCTCCAAAATAATCGTATCTATCCCATATCTTCATCAACAGAATCCTTTCCTTATCTTGACTTTCCCAGCAGTGGTAAAACAGAATCAGTGGTAATCTTCAGCAGCAGTAGTAATTCTGTTCTAGCAGTGGTAAATTGACTCAGCAGTGGTAACCTTTACATTGGCAGTGGTAACCCCAAAACCTCCTTCAGTGGTAATGATCAGAAGCCAGCAGCAGTAACCCTTCAGTAGTAACTCTGCAACATTAATTCAGACCCAACAATCTCCCCCTAACTTAGTTTTTCAAACATGAGGAGCTAAGTTCTTGAGTCTGATCTTCAAATAAGTCTTTATCTTCTTGATCAACAACCTTGCAGGTTTAGTAGGCTCTCCATCAGTGCTTAGTTGAACATTTACCATTCCTTGTAATCTTTGAATGTCAAGCACATCAGTATCACACTCATTCAAGTAATACTCTCTGCTAGTACCATTGATTGTCAGACTGTATACCCTGCTCTTATCAAACCATCTCCATTCATCAACCACTTCACAAACTTGATCTTCAATCCAAGTACATGCATCTCTCTCATATTATTTCTTGTACAAACTTCAATCAATCATACCGTCATCCACAGCTGCATCAATCATCTTCAATCCAAGTACATGCATCTCTCTCATATTATTTCTTGTACAAACTTCCAGAACTATGAACCACTCTAAATGACTTTGCTCAGAACCATCATCCCATCTGACAAAGAAATTCAATTCTTCAGAAACACCTCATTCTGTCACCTTCTTCGGTCTTTGTTCAACAATATGAACATCAAAGTATCTTTCATTGATGTCCAAAAGTTGTTCTTCAGCTTCTCTAACAACTCTTTGTCAAGATCAGAGAGTATGGGCTTATTTTCTTTTGCCTTCAGAATACTATTGATCATGGCAGGCTCAAAGTCATACCTTTTGTCAACAAGGAAATAACTTTGTCTCCCATTCACAAAAGTAACTGATAATACTCTCTTGTCATAGGTACTCCATGAGGCAACTTTCCCTTCACCAATGCTATCAGTTTGATCTCTAGCACCTTTCTTCTTCAGATCCTCCCTTGCCTTTGAGAATGCAAACATGAACTGCAAATTCTCAATTAACAGCTTTGTCTCCTCAAAATCTTCATCCTCCTTGGTACATCATATCTCATACATCTTCTTTAGATCTGCCCTTGAAAGCTTTTTGAAGATTCCAGCAATACTAGCAAAAATCTCATTCTCTTCATTACTCCTGAACACTTTGAAGACATCAATCTCCTTATCTTCAAAATATATCCAGTTTACAATATATGAAGTCTCTTCTACCTTTTTCACCTTTTGCTTTTTTCTAGCAATTGACTTCTTTCTCTTTGGTTTTTGCACTTGGACCTCAGATTCTTTCTCAGCATTCTCAGCCTCCTCATCAACCTCTTTCTCAATCTCCTTCTCAGCTTCTGGATTGGCTTGTTGAACAGATACACTTTCTTTAACTGGATCAACAGCAGCTCTAGCAGCAGTACTATCAGCATTACCTTTAGCAGTGGTAATCTGATCTCTCTTTCTCTTCCTATGCACCAAGGGCACATCATCTTGTTCTTGTTCTTGTTCTTCCACAGCCTTTAGATGCATCACTTCCCTTGTAGCATTGTACTTCTGTTCAACTTTCTCCAAATCCCACTTTGCAAAGTACTGAACTGGTTTTCCAAGAGCACCAGCCAGATACCTCACCATTATCCTTCTCTTTTCAGTAGCAGCTTTAGGAGTGGCTTTCTTTGAAGTTTTCTTCACAGGTTTCTTCTTTGTGGCTTTGGCTTCTTCCAAATCTAACTCTTGTTGTAGTCTTTCAGCTGCCAACCTGTCTTCCTCTTCCACTCTAGCCAAGTCTTCTTTTCTTTTCCTCTCTTCCTCTTCTGTAAGCTTTTGAATGAAAGCCTCAGAGAGTTGATTTGCAATCACTGGATCTATCACTGGCTTCATTCTTTCATCTCCATCAGAGTCTGACTCAGGTTCTTCTTCCATAATTCTCTTTCCCTTATCCTTGGGATCTATCTCAGCATCCTTTTTCTTTAAAACTTCAAATTCCTTGATAACTACACCTTTGGTTGTTGGAATAACCTTAGGCAGTTTCAAGAGCAACTCAGCAATAGTGACTTCATCTTCATTCACCTCCATGCCAGCCTCTATTTCTTTCACAAACTCTTTCTTAGTCTCCTTCACAGTCTCCCCCTTAGCAACAGCTTCAGGCATATCAGTTCCAGTACCAGCCTCAGATTCAGTCACAACTACCTCTGGTTCAGCAATATCAGCCTATGTATTTACACCCCTATTCTCTTGCTCCTCATTCACAACTTCAGGCACTGCATCCTTAACTCTTATTTTCTTCTGCTCCCCCTTAATCTTTGATCTCTCCCCCTTTGTGAATGAGACCAAGGTGGAATATCTTCTCTGAAGAGCAGAAATCTTCATTTGCATACAGGCCATTTGAGCACCTTAAGCTTGAATTATCTTGGACTGTTTAAGAATTTGAGCATCATGAGCTTTGATCAAATTGTGCTGAGCAGTGACCAATTCATTCAATGTCTCCAAACTCCCTTCATGTGAGTCATGCCTTTGATCATGCTTCTGAAAGTTGTCATCATGAGCCTTTAGATCATCAGCAATAACTTTTAAATCTGCCATCAAATCATTGTAGTTATACCTGCCCTCACCAGGTTTAGGAGTGTTTACCTCCCTTACTGGATCTTTCAGCTTTTTGACAGAAGTCTTCAGCCTAGCTGAAGCACTAGCTGCCCCATTGGTTTCTTGGCATCTGGGACCTCCTGATGATTGCTCAACTGGAGTTGCCGTGGTGGGGGTCTTAGTTATGTTCAAACTGTCCTGATGCACACCTTGTGCAACATCAGTAGTCTGAGCCTCACCAACCACATGCACATCATTCTCCTTAGAGGGCACCTTCTTTACACTTGAGTGGGGAGACACTCCATGGGTATCCCTTTGGAATGAATCAGAAGGAGAGTGCTCCAACTGATGGCTAATAGGCTTATTGGGTTTAGAACCAAAGGCAGAAAGAGCTCCCCTGTTCTTTCTTGTATATCCTTTTAGTGAGGGGGTGGGGGTTGATTCAAGGGACTGAGGAACTTTTGTAGTGGAAGGTGTGGGTAGATCATCAGTGGGTATGCTTGATTGTGAAGGCTGCAAGCCTGATGCCTCACCTTGAGGGGGTTTACACCCATCATTGTAGGGAACAATGGGGTGAATTGGTCATTAGAGCCTTGTGCAGGTCTCTTCATGTTTGAGAACACTTTATGACCAAGAGCAGAGCTCTTATAAGTGTCTCCATCCAATGGTACATCCGTCAATTCCCTGGTTATAACTTCTTGTACAAACCTTGGGAACATGTAAAGAGATTTTACTTTAGAATTGTTCATGTTCTCAAGGTTGTAAACAAGATCATCAAAGATCATTTGAGAAATTGAAAATCTGTTTAGTGGCCAAGCAAACCAAGGCAAATGCCATGGTACTACTGAACTCACTCCAACTTGTGGTTTTCTTTGAAAAGCAGTGTAAGAGGGTATGCACAAAGAATCTCCACTGAGGGCAGAATTTACCCTTTAGATATTTTGAAGAGGTCTGGGAGCATGCATACCCCATTTTTAAAAACGAATCCATGATGGTGGAAGGTGAAAGCATGGTAATACCTGAGTCATCATTTAGATGTAGATGATGTCTGATTTTGGCAGGGTAACAGTCAGAGATTGACCACAGATGGTGGTCTGAATGAGTTTGACCCCTTCAGATTCCCCAATCACCGCATTTGCCCAAAAATCGTGCATATGCTGAATGTAGATTGTAGGATCGATTGTTGCGGCATACGCGATGTTTGATGATGCCAAGAAATCAACTATGTCTTCAAACCCTTCAGAATTACTATCCTTAGTGAGATAGCCAATCTTGTTGCGATCCTGAACAAAACGAAGAGATTCCATTGTCGACTAATAACACCAAAATTATACATGTTTTGGTTGAACGTAATTGCATGACTTTACCCCATTTCTCACCCATTTCTGATCATTTCATGCACTAAATGAGCTTATTATTGTTTGTGAAGGATTTGGAGGCCGTGGAACGGAAAAGTACGAAAAAGGAGAGAAAACGTGAAAAATGCACAAAGTCAACACAGGAGACACTTGGCGTTCGCAAGATTCCTAATCTGGCGCCGCCAGATTCGACTGAATTAAAGACTAGGGTTGAATTAAGTGTCTGGCGTCGCCAAACCAGCAGTCTGGCGATCGCCAGATGGCCCCTGGGCGTTTTCCTTTAAATATCAGCCTCCTCCTTCAGTTCAAAGCATGTTCGATACACGAGAGAAGTACGGGATACGAGGAGGAACGAGAGTGGGAGTACGAAAGGTGCCGATACGCTGCGGGAGTCGATCTCCGATCATCTGTCGTTGTACTGTCGGTACCATGTCGATGTCTACTTTTGTTTTCTTTTTCATTATGCGTAGTGAGTATTTTTTAGTAGTAGTGCTTGTCATGGTCGATGAACCTTTATGGATGATACGTTGTGATTAATGTTTACTGGTTTGTTTTGATTAATTGAATGTCTTTTATGGTTCTTTTCTGATTGATATTGTTGTGGCAATTTGAATTCAATTGGTTGGGTGTATTTGTTAGACCAAAGCAGATAGACTCCGAAAGGATAATCAACCTACCTTAGCCTGACTTGGACCAAAAGGTTGTGTTAAGGGGTTACTTGGACCAATAGTGACCAGATAGTAAAAGAGCCATTGCAATATTACTTAGGACTGGTTTACCGATTATGGATTGTGGACCAAACGATTTAGGATTGGAGTTAGGAGGATCGTATCCTAGTTTCTAACCATAATATGCACATGTTAGGGTGTCCCAGACTTAAATTCCTACAATAGTCAAAACAACCAAACCTTCGACCTATTCATGTCATCCATTTTGGGGATTCACTTCACCATGATAAGTACTGCTGTTTTTCCTTAATATAATCTTAAATCAGTATTTTAATTGCTTTCTTAGTTTTTACTCAGTTAATTGTCTTTTTAGATATTCAAACCTTTTTCATACAAAACCCCCCCTTTAGGTTAATTAAACTGATTTAGACTAATAATCCACGATAACTTGACCGTTCCCAGTGGTAGATACGATACCTGGACTTTCCTACACTATATTACTCACGATCAGGTACGCTTGCCTGTATATGTGGTAAGACGGTGGCTACGCATTAGAGGTTAAAACTTGTTACGCTTTTTATATACGATAACTACCGCATCATCGACTGATTAGAGAAACTGTAGTGCAGATTTAGGAATCAATACAGATGAAGAACAGATGATTTAGCAAGAAGTTAGGGTTTCAGAAATCGCAAGAGTTTCGAGAGCAAAAGTTCGAAATAGCCGTTTGAGAAAAAGGCGGTCAAATTAGGGCTTTTATACACAAAACCATGAGTAGTGGTAACTAACACAAGCAACAGTATTAGTTAAAATCGGTGGTAACTGAAAATAACTAACACTAGCAACAGTAATGTTAAAAGCAGTGGTAATGCAAGCAACATTAAGTTAAAAACGGTAGTAACATTTAAGTGCAGTGGTAACTGGTAAGCGGTGGTAATTCGCGCATGAGAAAGTTAAAAGCGGTAGTAACTAAAGCTAGTGGTGGTAAGCGCGCAAGCAATTGTAACTAGCGGTATTAACATAAAAGCAGTGGTAACTGGCGAATACTAGCAACACTAATTTCAACCAGCGGTGGTAATCTGCGAGCAATGGTAATAAATGGCTAGCGGTAGTAACATGCGAACAATAGTAATAAATGGCTAGCGGTAGTAAAATGCAAACAAAAGTAATGGTCTAAATTAGCAGTAGTAAAGGCTTAGCGATAGAAACTATGCTTTGCGGTAGTAATACTGCAAGCAATAGTAACTTCAAATGAGCAGTGGTAACTTCACTCTGCTTTCTTTGACCAATCTGATACTCCACCAGCTATCTGAAACATACACAACCTCATTAAATGCACCCTAGGTTATAGAAAGACAAAAAGAACAAATAAGAAAAATATACAAAGATAGTACAAAGATAAATGTAACAAGAAGAAATTTATTCAGAGTTCATCATTTCAACACTTGTGACCAAAAATGTAAACCTGCCTACATCAAAGGCTTTTGTGAAAAGGTCTACATATTGATCATCAGTGTGGACTTTCAAAACTTGAATTAACTTCTTTTCATTACAATCTCTGATAAAATGGTACTTGATCTCTATATGTTTGGTCTTGGAGTGTTTGACAGGGTTGTTAACAATGCTGATAGCACTGTTATTGTCAATGTAGATTGGTGTCTACAAGAAAGAAAGACCATAGTCTTGCAGCTGATTCTGAATCCATAGAACTTGTGAACAACACTGGGATGCAGCTATGTATTCAGCCTGTGTGGTTGACTGTGAAACTGTAGTTTGTTTCTTGCACTGCCATGAGACCAATCTTCCTCCCAAGAATTGACATCCTCCTGAAGTAGACTTTCTATCCAAGTTTGCTCCTCCATAATCACTATCAGTATAGGCCACCAGATCAAAAGAAGAGTCATTAGGATACCAAAGTTCCAACCTAGGTTGACCCTTGAGATATTTGAATATCCTTTTGACTGCATGTAAGTGAGACTCCTATGGCCTAACTTGATACCTAGCACAAACAAAAACAACAAACATAATATCAGGTCTGGAAGCTGTAAGATACATCAAGGACTCAATCATGGATCTGTAATTGTGAACATCTGAAAGGATTATGTGCAAGACAGTAATTAGGATCACTATGTCCAATGTTATAAGACACTAGTGGGTCACACTGCTACACACCCAACCCGAGACCTATTGGATTTATCGTGTGGAAATAATTAATTAAGTTTAATTATTTGATAGAGAGAAAGGAATAAATAATAAATTGTTTATTTATTATTTATCAGATAAATATAATTACTTGATTAACAAGTTTGAGTTAATTAAGGAAATTATTGTGGATAGTTATTTATGGATTGGGATTCTTAATATGATTACCATAATTACCTATATAAATATAGGGTTAGGGTAATAGAATTATAACACTGATTTCATAATTACTTTCTCGCCAAGAATCCCAAACCTCTCTCTCTCTCTCTTGTCGGCGTTGACACACACACACACCGGGAGGTATTTCCGATCGAATCCTAGGCGGTCTAGCAGCCAGTCTCACGGTGGTGCAGTAGCGGTGTATCCCTCACTAGCTTCCGGAGAAAAGTTTGGATCGCGAAAGGTAAACGCGAGAAAACCCCCTTGATAGATTTGTGTCTGTTAAATTACGGTTGGATCTTTGTTCGGGTTTTTTGTTTTATCCGCTGCGTTTATTCGTTTATACGTTTTTATCTGTTTATCCGACCCGATAAAACCCAACAGTGGTATCAGAGCCACTTCCGTATATTTATCAGATCTGTTTTAGTTTTTTGATAAAAGTTGGTTTTTGGTAAAAATCTAATTTTCCGGTAAAATTTTGATTTTTGGATTAATCCCGAGACTTGTGGCAATCGGCGGTGGAACGGTGGTGATAAACCGACCGAACCGCCGAACCGATCGCCGGACGAATCCCCGATGGACCACCGGAAGCGAAGCCGTGAACCACCACCGAAGCCGCGATTGGCAACGGTGGTGGTGGCTGTTTTTTTTGGGTCTCGTCGCAAACCACCACCGAAGCCACGATTGGCAACGGTGGTGGTGGTTGTGTCCATCGCAAACCACCACACCGCCGAAGCCTCGATCGGCGACGGCGGTGGTGGTCGTTCCTCGCCAAAACCGTAAACCACCCACCACCAATTCGGTGGCGGTGGTCGATCTCAGTCTCGACACCACCAGCCACCAAAGCCGCGATCGGCGATGGTGGTGGTGGTCGTCCGAACACCACAGAGCCGCACCACCGGTCGGCTAGGGCAGCCGCGGTGGTGGCGGCGGTTTCTGATTGTTTTCGGGGCGGCGGCGGTGGCGTTTGCGTCATCGTCGCATGCCGGCGACGATTAGGCGGCGGTGGTGGCGTTTTTGCGTCATCGCCGTTCGCGACGATGGTGTTACGGGGCAGCGGCGGTGGCGTTCGTTTGGCGTCGCCGTCGTGTGCCGGTTCCGGGCAATCGACGGCCGACCACGTCGCGGCGGTTGTCGATGGCGGATATAATCGGTGATATTTTTTTGGTTCCGGTAAAACCGTGATGGTCAAGACACGATAATCACTAAAGTTTAACGGATCAAATTTTTTTTGGGATTGGGATTATCATTATCCTTTAATTGTTTTCGGGATAATTATTAAATTCGAATTAGGAACTCTTTTCGAATTAGGATGAGTTTTAATTAGTATTTTAAAACTTTAATATAATCCAGTTTGGATTATTGCAAAAACCAGTCTTATCAAAAAACAGTTTTGTCTTAGTTTAATTCTTTAAACTGCTTAGTTGTCATAGCCAAGCCCTTTGACCTATGGTTGTGTTCTTTATTGTGTTATTTTATTGCTTTATATAATTATTTTGGTAAGGGAGGCCTGCGTGCCATTTGCAACCCTTTTATGTAATAGTTAAAATTAGTTTCGTTAAAGCTAAAGACGGAGTTTCACGGAGACACGACCGGAGATGTTGGAGCCAGTGGGAGCACCAAGATTTCTTGCCTTGTGGTTGTTTAGTCACATAGGATTTTGGACCGTCAGTTCTCGTGTTGGCTCACGAGACTGACAATAGATCTGGGCAAAAGCTATGACACTGTCTTGCTTTTTATCTGCGTGGTTGATTAAGATTGCTTAGTCTTAGATAAAAACAAAATTTTATGAAATCAGATTAAAGAGTTTGATTACAGTTTGTTTTTCGAACCAGTCTTTTTCAAAACTAAAAACTGGCTAAATCCTTAGGAAAATCTTAGATCAGTTAGTGTGATCCATTTGTGAACACCTTTGGCGTAAGGTACGTTGGGGCTCGAAGGAGTCGAACCTTTAGCACCCACGTTCAAACCCCAAGCTGAAGGGGGTGAAAAGACTCTGCGATATCGGGGGGTACCGACCAGAGTACATCCAGTTCAAAATGGTGCGATCTATTTTGGTAGTTGTTACAACTCACCGGGTGGTACCGGGCCAAAACACACTAGAGGGACTAAATATGCACGGATTCAAGTATCCGATGTCCCGACGATCTAGAAGTCGTATCTTCGTTTAAAGATGCGATTGGTATAAGGCGTTACCTACCAGAAATAGCATGGATTGGCTTGCGTGAGCAAACCGCCTGTCAATTCATGTGAAATATGGATTCTAGTCTAATATAATTATTGTTCTAAGGTAATAATTTATTAGAAATACAATCCGATAACTAAATCGGAATTTTATATTTATCTGTAGATGTCTGCTATTATCTTTTATTCACCTGAGGAATCTCTCCGCCTGATAATGGGGAAATGGAAGCTTACAGGCCAAAATTTTCCAGTCTGGAAAATGCACCTTGACAACGTCTTGGATGCACAGGGTAAGCGGTACGTGATAGAGAAACCCGTTTCACGACCCGGTTGCAATGCTCCTGAAAAGGACTTTGCTGAATACTTCAAATTCATGGCTGACGAATCTGATGTGATGTCGATTCTGTCCTTTTCTACCTCACCCGAGTTTTCTACTGATTTGAGGGTTAGATATTGCCATGAGGTCGTGAAGAATATAGAGAACCAGGTGGGTTTCTATAAGAAGAGTGGGAAGTATCTGATCATGAAAGAGATCTATTCTCTGAAACTGGAAAAAGGTAAATCTGTTAAAGAGCATCTCCTAGAGATAAGGAAGCTCTTTAAAAGTTTGTCACGCATGGGATACAAAGTAGTCCAGGAGGAACTTGTGCATCTCATGTGGTTCTCCCTCACTGATGAGATACGTAACACAGTTAGTGCATACATTGGAGAACCAAAGAGAGACGTGGCAAAGCTTCATGAGGATATTTTGGCCAGTTTGGAGCCGAAAACTTCAGCATCTGCTGACCTCATGGACACGGATTGGATTGACGAGCTGGGAGATCTGAGTTGCCCAGAATGCGGTAGCAAGGATATTTGTGCTCACTCGATGGACATCGACCAGCTAGACATCGGTTTACCCGATGCACCAGGTATCTTTATGATAGACTGTTTGATCACTTCTTATGAATCATGGGTACTTGATACAGGCAGTGGTAATCACATTTGTAATCATTTACAGGGATTCAAAAGAAGGGAGATGCTGGGGAAGGACCGTTCGAACCTAAGAGTCGGCGAAGGCCAGATGCTTGTAGCTGAGTCTATAGGGTCTTACAGTCTTAGTTTACCCTCGGGTCTAGTATTGGAACTTGAAACTTGTTACTATGTTCCTAGAATGATCAAAAATGTTATTTCTTTCGATTTACTTGTAGACCAAGGTTTTTATTATAAATATGATTATAAACTTATTTCTTGCTTTAAAAATGATATCTTTTATTTCAAAGCAACTCCCTCTAATGGTCTATATGTGTTAAATCTACAAGAAAATAGAGAAGTCTATCATATAAGTAAACGATCCAAGAATATTGAGGATCAGACTTACCTCTGGCATTGTCGTCTAGGTCACATAAACAAGAAACGCATAGAGAAACTCCAGAAAGGAGGACTCCTTGGGTCTTTCGATTTTAAAACCGTTTGACAATTGCGAATCTTGTTTATCCGGCAAGATGACAAAGCAACCCTTCAACAAAGATAATGAAAGGGCAAATGATTTGTTGGGAATTATACACACAGATGTGTGTGGTCCCTTCAGTCATGAAGCTAGAGGAGGATACCGGTACTTCATCACTTTTACTGACGATTTCAGTAGATATGGTTATGTCTACTTGATGAGACATAAATCTGAAGCCTTTGAAAGATTTAAGGAATTTCAGAATGAAGTACAGAATCAACTTGACAAGAAGATCAAGTTCCTAAGGTCAGATCGAGGTGGGGAATATCTGAGTCAGGAATTTAACAATCATTTGATAGAATGTGGGATTGTTTCACAACTCACACCTCCGTACACACCCCAGATGAATGGTGTGTCAGAAAGGAGAAACCGTACCTTGCTTGATATGGTAAGATCAATGATGTGTCGTTCCTCACTACCAGTGTCATTTTGGGGACATGCGCTCGAAACAGCGGCCCATATACTGAACAAAGTGCCAACTAAATCGGTAGAAAAGACACCATATGAAATTTGGACAGGCAAGAAACCAAAATTGTCTTTTCTAAAGATTTGGGGTTGTGAAGTATATGTCAAGAGACCAACTTCTGAAAAACTCAAACCCAAATCAGATAAGTGCTTCTTCGTAGGATATCCCAAGACTACTGTGGGATACTACTTCTACAATCCTACCGAGAACAAAGTCTTTGTAGCTCGGGGAGGTGATTTTCTGGAGGATAAGTTCCTCAATACAGAGGATACCAGGAATGATGTAGATCTACAGGAGGTAGAGGAAGATGACACTTCACCGATAGTTGAGCCAGTTGCTCAACAAGAATATGTTGAGACTCAACCGGAAACGGTTGAGGAGGTGCAAACACAGGACCTTCGCAGATCCACTAGGATAAGGCAAGAGCCAGATAGGTATCTTGGGTTCTTAGTCTCTCAGGATGATGGAGACTTGAATGAACCGACCTCCTATGGAGAAGCTGTATCAGGCAGTGAGTCTGAACAATGGCAGGAGGCCATGAAGGCTGAGATGCAGTCCATGTACGACAACCAAGTATGGGAGTTGACAGATTTACCCCAACACTGTAGGGCTGTTGGACGTAAATGGGTTTTCAAGAAGAAAACTGACATGGACGGTAATGTGCACACCTTTAAAGCTAGACTGGTAGCAAAAGGTTTCACGCAAACTCATGGTATTGACTATGATGAAACTTTTTCACCAGTAGCAATGTTAAAGTCTATTAGGATCTTGATGGCCATTTCAGCGTACTTCAATTACGAGATTTGGCAGATGGATGTTAAGACGGCCTTCCTGAACGGGAAGTTAACAGAAGACGTCTATATGGAACAGCCGGAA
The DNA here is from genome assembly GCA_030169165.1 of Centaurea solstitialis. Taxonomy (NCBI): domain Eukaryota; kingdom Viridiplantae; phylum Streptophyta; class Magnoliopsida; order Asterales; family Asteraceae; genus Centaurea; species Centaurea solstitialis. Next base: position 4,748,715 of record CM058043.1, on the reverse strand, counting down.
GGTTTCATAGATCCAAAGAATCCTAATAAAGTGTGCAAGTTGTTGAAATCCATATATGGATTAAAACAGGCATCTAGAAGTTGGAACTTACATTTTGATGAGCGAATCAAAGAATTTGGTTTTGCCAAGAGTGAGTTTGAACCATGTGTTTACACAAAGTTCAGTGGGAGCATAGTAACCTTCTTGGTCTTATATGTAGATGATATTCTACTCATTGGAAATGACGTACCAACTTTACAGAGTGTAAAGACTTGGTTAAGCAAGTGTTTCCAAATGAAAGACCTTGGAGAAGCCGCCTATATACTTGGTATAAAGATCTATAGGAATAGATCTAGACGGCTTATCGGGCTTAGTCAAAGTACATACATTGACAAAATCCTGAAACGATTCAGGATGGACGAATCCAAGAAAGGATTTATCCCAATGCAGCATGGCATAGTGCTAAGCAAAGCACAGTGTCCTGTTTCTAGTGAAGATCAGGACAAGATGAAATTGATCCCATATGCTTCAGCGATAGGATCAATTATGTATGCCATGTTATGTACAAGGCCCGATGTTGCTTACTCGATAAGTGTTACGAGCAGATACCAGCAGAACCCAGGTGAAGCCCATTGGGTGGCTGTCAAGAACATTCTCAAGTACATGAGACGCACAAAAGAAATGTTCTTGGTCTTTGGAGGATCTGAAGACGAGATTAGCGTCACAGGCTACACTGACGCTAGTTTTCAGACCGACAAAGATGATTTTAGATCACAGTCAGGATATGTATTTACCCTAAATGGAGGCGCGATCTCGTGGAAGAGCTCGAAGCAAGATACCATAGCGGATTCCACTACAGAGGCAGAGTACATTGCAGCATCAGACGCGGTAAAGGAAGCTGTCTGGCTCAGGAGTTTTATCACGGATCTAAGAGTTGTAGCCAGTATCTCTAGACCCATTGATATTTACTGTGATAACTCTGGGGCAGTAGCGCAAGCAAAGGAGCCCAGAGAACATCACAAGTCGAGACATGTACTCAGGAAATATCACCTCATCCGAGAGATTATTGGAAGAGGAGATGTGAGAATATGCAAGATTCCGACGGATGAGAACGTTGCAGATCCGCTAACAAAGCCTTTAGCTAGAGCAAAGCATGAGGGCCATACTAGTTCCATAGGAATGCAGTACCTGGATACTAGTAGTTAGTTTATGTTATCGATTATCAATGTAATTTTTGAAACATTATGAAAGTTTATTTCACAGTGTGTTGGAAATAAAGAGATACTATTTTAAAGATGTTTCAAGAAAAATTACTTTTCGCATATTTAAGGTTATCCATGATTTTTCACGAGTTCGTAAAAATCTAAATCTCCGTAGCAACTTATTGAGATGGGAATCTCAGTAGGGTTATAACGCTATTATGAAGTGTTTAATATACAGTTGATATAGTTAGACATTCATAGATACTTATCAGAGTGAATAGGTATTGGATGTGACCAGTTTCAAGTCTGCTTCATGGAGCCTTTGTCATAAGCATTGACTTGATGATAGGTTGTCCTTTGACCTGAGATATCTGGTCTATGATCATGAGGACTACTGTACTCTTAGCATGCTCTAACGCCGCACCGTAACTGGGTGGTCATAAGGGGTATGACTAGATGCAGCGGAAGCCGTGGTTGTAGATGCGGATAGTCAAGATGGGATTTACACCTCCCACATGGGAGAGATATTTCTGGGCCCTCTGACGATTAAGATTGGCAGAAATGCGTGGCCACGCTCGGGTAGAATAACAGTGGGTTATTTGGAAGATCCGTTACTGCAGGCAATCGAGATCAGAGTCAGGAAATACTTGAGTTTATGATTGAACTATCTCAGCTCCATGTCAAAACTCACTTTAAAATATCGTGTGTAAAAGGAATGAACCTGTGTACAATTCAAATATGAATCGTATCTCTGGCTATAAGAGATCTTATAACCTGGTTAACCTAAGTGTCTGGCTAGGGACCTCCTTAGGCTAATAGTGACAGTTAAGTTACTTGTCTGGCACAAGTGGGAGTCTGAAAGGATTATGTGCAAGACAGTAATTAGGATCACTATGTCCAATGTTATAAGACACTAGTGGGTCACACTGCTACACACCCAACCCGAGACCTATTGGATTTATCGTGTGGAAATAATTAATTAAGTTTAATTATTTGATAGAGAGAAAGGAATAAATAATAAATTGTTTATTTATTATTTATCAGATAAATATAATTACTTGATTAACAAGTTTGAGTTAATTAAGGAAATTATTGTGGATAGTTATTTATGGATTGGGATTCTTAATATGATTACCATAATTACCTATATAAATATAGGGTTAGGGTAATAGAATTATAACACTGATTTCATAATTACTTTCTCGCCAAGAATCCCAAACCTCTCTCTCTCTCTTGTCGGCGTTGACACACACACACCGGGAGGTTTTTCCGATCGAATCCTAGGCGGTCTAGCAGCCAGTCTCACGGTGGTGCAGTAGCGGTGTATCCCTCACTAGCTTCCGGAGAAAAGTTTGGATCGCGAAAGGTAAACGCGAGAAAACCCCCTTGATAGATTTGTGTCTGTTAAATTACGGTTGGATCTTTGTTCGGGTTTTTTGTTTTATCCGCTGCGTTTATTCGTTTATACGTTTTTATCTGTTTATCCGACCCGATAAAACCCAACAACATCAACTTCCTCCCCCTCAACATCAGCAGTGAGGTGCTTGTGTGTTTCCATAGGAGTGCTGGCAGGCTTTGCATCATTCATTCCAAACTTCTGAAGCATTGAGGCCACATACTTAGACTGATTGATAAAAATACCATCAGCCTTCTGCTTGACCTGTAGACCAAGAAAGAAGGTGAGCTCTCCCATAGAACTCGTCTTAAATTTCTTATTCATCAGTTCCTCAAATTCCTTGCACATATCATCCCTTGTTGATCCAAAGATGATATCATCTACATAGATCTGCACTAGAAGCATATCAGTCTTTGTTCTCTTGATGAACAAGGTCTTATCAATGACACCTCTTTCAAATTTGTTCTCCAACATATAGGAGGACAAATTATCATACCAAGCTCTAGGTGCCTGATGAAGACCATACAAAGCTTTCCTCAACTTGTAAACCTTATCAGGGTATTTAGGATCCTCAAACCCTGGAGGTTGACTGACATACACCTCCTCATCAATTGTGCCATAGAGAAAAGCACTCTTGACATCCATCTGGTAAACTTTGAATCCTTTGTAAGATGCAACGGCCAAAAACAGCCTGATGGCTTCAATTCTGGCAACTGGAGCAAATACATCATCATAGTCTATGCCTTCTTCTTGTGTATATCCCTGAGCTACCAATCTGGCTTTGTTCTTAATAACAATGCCTCTCTCATCAGTCTTATTTCTGAATATCCACTTTGTGCCAATCACCATGTGTCCTCTTGGTAGATCCACCAGATCCCACACATGCTGCAATACAAACTGCAACAGCTCTTCTTGCATGGCTTCAATCCAACTGGGATCCTTCATTGCATCATGTGCCTTCTTGGGTTCTGTTTGTGAGAGAAAAACATAAATCATGCCAGAGTGTGGATCTGTTAAAGCTCTGCTTTGCTTCCTGGTGATCATAGAAAACTAAATATCTCCTATCACTAATGAAGGTGGATGATTCATCTGAGTTCTTGTAAGGTGCAGGGGTTCCTCTGGCAAATCCACCCCTAAATTTGAATCATTCACCTCTGGTTCTTGATCCTATTGAGGTTCCCCATCTGTAGAGGTTATGCCTTCAATGTTGTCAGATAGGGAAGCTTCCTCAGTTTGCTGATCATCATTCTTCTCTACATTCTCAACTTCCTTTTGCTGCTCAGATTCTACCTCATCAGTGGTACAGAAATCATTAGGATCTGCAATTGGCATGGGAAACATGACAAATGGTGGACTTGTTTCCTGGATCTGTTCTGTACTTGAACCTGTAATCACTGCACTGCTCATATTCAAAGAGTTAGTTAGTGAATCAATGTCAAACAACCAATTGGGACCACTTCCAGGTATGTTAGGAGTGTTCTCATTGCATTTGACATTTTCACTTTCTTCAATGATTCTGGTAGAGTTATTGAACACTCTAAGAGCTTTGCTTTGAGAAGATTATCCTACAAGAAATCCATCATCAGATTTACTGTCAAACTTGCCTAAGTGAGTTTTGGTATCAAGAATTGTGCAAGGATACCCAAAAGGTTTTAAAAATCCTATGTAAGGTTTCTTTTTCTCAAAAAGTTCATAGGGTGTCTTGCCTTTAGATTTGACTATAAGAACTCTGTTTTGAACATAGCAAGCAGTGTTAACTGCTTCTACCCAAAAAGTAATTGGAAGTTTGGAATCAGCCAACATAGTTCTTGCAGCCTCAATTAGTGTCCTATTTCTCCTCTCAGCAACACCATTCTGTTGAGGAGTTCTAGGAGCACTGTATTGTCTCTCAATACCTTTTTCCTCACAAAAACTGTTTAGATCAGCATTCTTACACTCAGTGCCATTGTCAGATCTAATGACTTTCACTCTTAGGTTTGTCTTGTTTTCCATTCTTATCACAAAGGGTTTGATCAGTCCACTTGTCTCATCCTTTGTTATTAGAAAGTAAACCCAAGTAAATCTAGAGTAATCATCAACTATCACAAGACAATAGGATTTCTTGCCTATACTCATCACATTTGTAGGACCAAAAAGATCCATATGCAATAATTGTAATGGTGATGAGATAGTGTTTACTTCTTTGGACTTGTGAGAAGATTTGTGTTGCTTACCTTTGAGGCAGGCTACACAATGATCATCACATGAAAATTCCTTTGCAGGCAAACCTCTTACAAGGTTGTTTTTGACAAGTAAATTCATGTTTTTGAAATTCATGTGACACATCCTCCTATGCCACAGTGATGATTCACTCACAGATGCTTTTGAAAACAATCAGTTTAAAGATGATAAAGAAGAAGCATCCTCAATGTCCAAACAGTAAACATTATCTTTCCTAGGAGTCCTAAGCATTACCTGACTCTCATCAATCTTAAAACCTGGAGCAAGTATGAGACATTCAGTATCAGTGAAAAATACACCAAACTTCTTGTCACACACTTGTGATACACTCAGCAAATTGTATCTCAGCTGCTCCACATAGTACACATCATCAAAGGTCATCTTACCTTTTGATACTTTACCTTTTCCACTTATCTTACCTCCTGTTGGATTATCCCCAAAGGCAACCTGTCCACCTTCAAACCTTTTAAAGTCTTCAAGTAGGGACATGATACCTGTCATGTGCCTAGAGCAACCACTATCCACATGCCAAAGACTGCTCCTTCTTCCTTGGTTGCTCTGCACATACAATGAAAAAGTTAGTGTCTTGAGGGAACCCAAGCCAATATGGTCTTGGGTTCACCTTTCTCATTAACATAATTGAACTCTGCATATCTGTTAAGTTTTAAAAGATAATCTTTGTTAGGAATCTCATGACTGGAATATTTGGTTACAATAATGGATTTTCTCTTCAAAGGTCCTGCAGTGGTATCAACTTGAAGAGTGTTGGAGTTACTACTGCTGCTATTGCTAGCAGCAGTATTCACTTCTACACTGCTGCAGTTATTACACTGCTTTCAGAAGCAGCAGTATTAATTACTGAAGCTTTAGGTACCCACTTTGTAACCATCTTAACAGACTTCTGTTCAACCTTTTTCTTATGAACTTTTCTTTTAGGTTGAATAGGCCTGTTCTGTTTAGGAACAATTCTCTTGTGTGTAGGCTCAAATCTTCTAGTTTGAGACCTTCCAATCCAATTACCTGATGATTTTTGAAAACTGTTTTTTTGGTTAATTGGATTGAAGTAACAGTCTCTAGCTAGATCATTGAGCTTACAACAGATAAAGCATGGTTTTGGTCTGTTTATTTTATTTAGATCAACACCATGACATTGTGCCCATTGATTGTTCCAGTTTCTTTTGTTCCCTCTTGGATGATTTTTGTTTTGAGACTGTGAGGAAGTACCAGGATCAACTACAGTTCTCTGAGTGAAGTGGTCCTTCCTGCTTTCTTTTCTATTGGTCTCAGCCTTTTTCCCTTTTTCCTTCTTTGAGGACATCACTTCTTTTCCCTTGTCTTTCCTAGAGGTCTCTACCTGTTTGCTAGGAACAAATGGCATACCACCCTTCTCATTGGTGAGAATGTGGTTATCATCAGGAATGGTCTCTGTTGTGCTTTTCTCATCAGATTCCTCCTCAGTATCCACTGGATCTACTCTATCTAACCCTTCTTTTAATTCTCCTCTATCCATTCTATCAAGTAAATCAGTGGTGGGAGGAATGTAATTCTGGTTATAGGGTGGAGGGGTATTGTTGTATCCTATTCCCCTCTTCAAGTCATCATGGACTTGTGCTTTTATGATGGACTCTAAAGCTTTAGATGACTTTGAAAACTTTTCTAGGTCATCCTTAGAAGTAGTCAATTCTTTCCTAACACAATCCAACTCCTCCCTAACCTTGGACAACTTTCTCTCATACTCTTTCTTTTCCCACTTCCAGTAATTGTGATCATATTCAAACTGGAGTTCATTGGCTTTGTAAGCCTTGATTTGATCTTCCAGATTTTCAATGATTTTACCATATTCTCTCCTCTCTCTCTCTCTCTCTCCATCTTCCTAATACTATCACTCATGGTCTGATTATGATCCATGTACTTCTTCATAGTTTCCAAACAAGAATTTGAACAAACTTTAGAAGTTAGCTCAGATGGGATTTCAGTTTCTTTGATCTCAGCCATGAGTGCTTGATTCTAAACAACTTCCTCTGCATGATCACTCCAATCAAAGCCTTGTCCTTCTTGTGAAACTAGTGCTTGAGATGAACTAGGGTTGTTTCCTCTGTTGTTGAATCTAATGGCTTGTGAAGAACCACCTCTTGAGTTTTGATGATTTGTGGATCCTCCCTTGCATTCTCTAGCAAAGTGCCCTGGTTCATTGCACTTGTAACACCTGACCTTTGATTTGTCAAATCCAGCTTTATCTCCTCTCTTGACATCAAAGTTGTTTCTTCCAGTTCTTCTGATAAACCTCTTCATTCTCAAAGTGAGCATGGCCATCTGCCACTTGATATCCATCTCTTCAAGATCATCAGCATTGATCTGATCCAAATCATCATTGATCAATGATGATTTGACATGGCTTGCTAAGAAGGCTTCCAGAATAGTATCATCATTGGATTCCTGAGATGTACAAGAGTTCTTATTAGAGATATTTTCATTAGCAGTAGTATTATTATAAGAAGCAGTGGTATTAGTAAAAGCAGTAGTATTGAAAGAGCTAGGGTTTTTAGAAGAAAGAAGAGCAACATTGTGAGAATATCCAATAGGCCTTTTCTTAGCCTCCACTTCAGCTTCAAAGATCCTTAGATCATTGTAGAGATCTTCAAGTTCCTTGTCTTCTAGATCATCCCCTTGTCTGAATGAGACAGTGTAAATAGTCCATTCCTCTCCAAGAGATCTGAGGAACTTTCTATTCACATCATCTTGTCCATCTTCACATCCACAGTAGCAAGTTCTCCAATCAGCTTGTTGAATCTATCAAAAGTTTGAGTCATGGACTCATTCTTCAGCGATGTGAAGTTCTCATATTGTTGCTTCAGAATGGCCTTCTAGTTTCTCTTTGTACTCTTGGTTCCAGAGAACCTCTTCTCTAGAGCAGTCCTGAGGGCTTTAGCACCAGTGCAGCTACTAAATTTATGTTGGTATTCATTGGGAATAGCCAACAACAGGGTACTTAAAGCCTTCATCTCAGTTTGCCTTCTTTTTCTGTCTGCATCAGATCTGGGAGGGGGTCTTGCACCTCCTTCAGCAGCTTCTTCATCAGTACCAGGTCCGTTTTCAACAACCTCCCACATTCCATAGTCTGTGAGAAGCATGTATTGACGGATCCTGATTTTCCACATGTCAAACTCATTGGGTTTGAGCATGGGGACTTTAGAGACCAAGACAGTTTCCTGAGTATCCATTGTTAATTGATTTTCTGAATAAAACTAGCTCTGATACCACTTGACAGGATCGAATCAATGACAAGAACAGAAAATCACAATTCAAAGGAGTTTGCGGAATAACACTTTGAATAAAACAATGAATTTGCAAAACAATTGTGTATTGATCACAAGTTTAATGATTACAAACCAAAGCCCCAATCTGATTTGAACAGACTCAAACCAGACGTGCAAATCTTCTCAATTGCAGGGATTCAAGAACAATCTTGAGGCTCCAAATTCTAATACAGAAAACTTAATGAACTCGTTTTGTTTAAACATCTAAGACCTATCAGTTATATATACGAGTTACAAGATAAACATAAGGAAAGTAAATCTACAAGATAATCTCTAAAATAATCGTATCTATCCCATATCTTCACCAACAGAATCCTTTCCTTATCTTGACTTTCCCAGCAGTGGTAAAACAGAATCAGTGGTAATCTTCAGCAGCAGTAGTAATTCTGTTCTAGCAGTGGTAAATTGACTCAGCAGTGGTAACCTTTACATTGGCAGTGGTAACCCCAAAACCTCCTTCGGTGGTAATGATCAGAAGCCAGCAGCAGTAACCCTTCAGTAGTAACTCTACAACATTAATTCAGACCCAACACCTGAATATGATAAGATCATATTCACTTTTTTGGAGAGAGCAAGAAGCACAGTGATATTAATTGATGATGGACAACAAGGTAACTTTACGAGATTCTTCTAAGGCTAAAGATCGTTTGAGTAGTTGAGTTAACATGAGAAGTGAGACATGGATCTGAACCCTCGTGGCTTTCAATCCCAAGCCATTAATGAATAAGACATTTTATGATATTGGGATGATCCGATGCATTTTATATTATGCTTTTCAGGTTAATTAACTCAACTTCTCATCGAAATCTAACTATATATAGAGAGAGAGAGAGAGATCTAGAGAGAGAGAAAGTTCATGCGAGAAGGTAAACATTTTGGGAGAAGGCGAGAAGGCATAATATCATATATTATTACACGCGATTTGGATTTGTTTAATAGATTATCGTTTAAATTGATGAAGATGGTTCATATAATTATCGTTTTGAGAAAATTGTTTCATAGATTGGTGTTTTTTGTATAAAAATAATAATGTTTCGTCAGAATAAGAAAGATACATGAAACGATTTCATCAGCAAAAAAAAAGAATGAAAAAGTTTTATTTTTACATGAAAAACACCAAAATATGAAATAATTTCATCAAAAAATGAATTCATCATATTAGACAATTTCATAAACCAATGAAACTAATAGTTTGTACCGTTTGTATTTGATCGTTCATTAATACTTAGATAGATCTATAATTCATCTTAATTAATCAAATATATTTAAATATTAATAACTATATTATAGAAAGGAGGAAATTTTTTATTACCATAATGGTTTGAATATACGAGGTTGTAGGTTCTAGTAAATTAGCTATTCCATCTAACGCGTGTTGACTTTTACGATAAACTTATCTCGGCTTTGTTGTAATAAAGAAATAAGAGTTTGACTATTATGATTTAGAACCTTATTGTAAATATCTATACAAGGTCACGTATCAAATAAAAATCGGATAGTTTGTATAAATTTTATAAACTTATTCTTAACTATTGATTTTGTTTATATTTTCTTTATTTCCTAAACTTTAGGTGGTTTTCAAATATTGTTGAGAAAAGATTTAGGAATTGAATTAATCCACACCATTGATCATCTACATGCATGGGCGAGATTGGTTTGTATAGTTTGTACAAACTATCTAATTTGTAACGGATACAATCCCTACATATATACTATACGTACGATTAATATATTTGTACCTTTTCATTGTTTCTCTAAGATTGTAATTTTCTGTTGTTAAAAGCTGTGGTCTACAACAGATATGCATTTTTATTTATGTGAAAGAATTTGAGTTGTGAATAAAATATGTTATACACAACACAAGTTCGTTCCAAAACTAATTATACTTGCGAAGACTTGTATCATCGACATATTTTTTTTCTTTCGATAAAATTCATGTTATTACAAACATTCAATTAAAATGATACAAGTTTGAATAGTATGTTTTAGAACTTGTACCATATGAAGTTGTATGTATTTTTTATGTACGATGTTAGCTAGAATGATAAACGAGCAAAGGAAACGAAAACTAAAGACTGTGCGGTTTGCACCGCGACCTAACCCGTGGCCATACCTGCACAAACTCATTGGAGTTTTGAGCACTCCCGCGACCAACCCCATGGTCTAACCCGTGCCTATATTCGTGTGCGTGTCCCTAGACGGAATCCTCATCCGATCAATTTCCTTATTTTTGTTGATTTCCTTTTCTTTATCAACATCTTTAGGATTGTTTTTAATTTCCTTTTTCTTTGAGTTTTCTTGGATTAGTTCTAATTCTTTAGCCTATTTGAGCCTACTTAGCCTTGTTTATTCATATTCCATTTTATCAATAGTCGAGAAAACGGTGGTCTTGGCATAGGGAGCCTCAAAGCCCACAACCTTCCTTGCTCTTCTCGCTAAATAGTGGTGGCGCTTTAAGACCGAACAAGGAACTCTTTGGAAGGAAGTAATTACGGCCATTCATGGGCCTTCGGGTAAGCTAGGAGATGGGCGGAAAGTTGGCGTGTAGGCAAAAGTTGCTAATCTTAATCGGGATCTTGAGAAAGCCAACCTCCAGATCGATAATCTTTTCTCTAGAATTCTGGGAAATGGGAAGAGCTTTCAATTCTAGTTTGATGTTTGGTGCGGGAATGAGACGCTTGCTACTCGATTCCCTAGAATTGCGACTCTTGACCATAATAGACACTGTAATGTCTCGGACAGATTAACCTTTTCTTCTGCAGGGAGCATTGCGAGCTTCACGTGGGACTGGCTGAGACTTCCTTCAAGAGGTGGTGAAGGCGAGCAACTCATGGAGCTGATCAATCTGATCAACGACGCTAATTTGCGTTTTGAAGGAGGTGAGGATACCTGGCGTTGGAATCTTCAAAGCTCAAAGGTTTACACAATTGACTATTTACGTCTCGTAATTGATGACTCATATCTCAGGAAAGGACTTTCCTATGTGCTGGAACAACATTGTGCCTCGAAGGGATCGAATTCTTTACTAGCGGACCTATTTAGATCGTATCCCTATGAAAGTCAATCTTATAAAAAGGGGTGTTGATCCTGGATCAACCCTCTGTCCTCTTTGCAAAGACCGCATGGAGACAAGGGATCATTTGCTTTGTTCGTGTTGGGTTGCAAAGGTGGTTACTGGTTAGGGATTAGGGATCTATTGACAGATCTTCATTTTTGGCCTCGTCCAACTGCATCTATTTCGATATATTGTGACAATGAGGCTACTCTGTCAAAAGTATACAACTCGATACATAACGGGAAGTCGCGACACATAGGTCTCTAGCATAATTATGTGACAATTGATAGAAAATGGTACCTTAAGCATTGTGTACGTCAAGTCGTGTGAGAACTTGGCTGATCCTTTAACCTAGCCTCTGATGAGAGACTTGATAAGATCAATTACCAGAGACATGGGTCTAAAACCATGAAGGATTAGTCATTGATGGAAACCCAACTTGAATTTAGTGCTCCTATCTTCCAAGTTTAATGGGTAACAACTAGTCACTTGATTGGTGGAAGGTACTATCAACTAATCGACCCTTGTAAGGTAAAGGATAGTATGTCATTGCCGAGAATAAGGATGAGTGCAAACTCTCAACAAAATTCAGAGGCATCTTAGCAACAAAAATATTATAGAATTTTGCCTATACGACCGAGAGGTGGTGCCGCCTCAAACAAAGACTAGTGGTTTCTCTTCTAAAAGGTTATGAAACAGGATTTTAGCGCATGTCCATAACAATGCTTAGTGAGAATACAATAACAAAGATGATGTGTGTGAATGAGCCGTAGTGGTAACAAGATTCAAAGTTTAAATCCTAAGGATACTTCTGAATCAACCCCTGCTTGCACATTTACATATAGCATGGTTTAAATCCATAGAGATACCAATGTGATATCACTTTTATGAAAGCCAGAAAAAAAACTTTCCAACCTGGTGGGGGATTGTTGGAAATAAAATGTACGTTGGGAAGTTTTTCCCATCCCACATAGGTAGAAACTACAAAAGGAGATGAGTTTATAAGCCTCTCTATTCTAGTGTGCTTTGAACTAATGATTGGGCTTATGGCGGGGTCTCAAAGAAAGTGCAAAGCACACGTACGCGCGTGGGCCGTGGCTGATGCCGATGACGTTGTTGCGATAAATCGCGCACTTTGCACTTCGCATCAGCTCTCGGCCCGAGCTTAGATAATTTTTTATACAAATCACATTAGAGAAATGAGAACATTCTGGAATATTCTAGAGTTGAGATAATTCTGGAATTTAGCAGATAATAAAAATTAATGATGGATAATTTCACTAGTTTTTCTCCACGTTTTTGAAATCAGGAGACTTAGTCTCAACTGAAATCCCGTTTCTTGGGGTGAAATCAGTGGGATAACTGATCCACTTCGTTTTTTCCATTATAAATAGAGGTATCTGCTCCATGATTAACACACAACAAAACATGTCCTCTCTCTCTTTCTCTCTCGAGTTCTCTCTGGTTTCTGTCGTATTCCTGCTTCATCTTGTGTTACATTAGTTCACCATTGCTATTGGTAAACTGGTTTTGCATCAAATCCTAGGGTGTTACGGAACTCACAACAAATAGGGTGTCGTAAAACCTTTAAGGACGACAGATCCATTCGGTGCAGATTGTTTCACCGGTGCTTTTGTTCTCGATACTTCATCAGGTTGGTTTTATTTTCTATTTTTAGTTTTACGTTCACTAGAGTGAACACTCTCTTCTACCCGTTTCTTCTTCTTACGTTTTCTATCAAGAAGGACAGACAACGTTGCTAGGATTATGTGTTTTTGTTTATAACTCTTGTTTAATAATCAAAGTTTAAAACTTTATAAAACATTAAAAAAAGCTTTTGATAGAAGTCATTGCTTTTGATAGAAGAAGTCATTGCCGTTGTAAAAAATATTACTTATTAACAAACAAAAAAAGCTTTTGATAGAAGTCATTGCATTGGAGAATATATTTAATATTTCGTAGCATAGTAATATATTCAATATTGATATCTATTTGAAGGTATCGAAGTGATTTATTTAACGGTATAAATTTCCAAAATTAATGCATGAGTTTTAGTTACAGCTTTAGAAATAAAATCAATTTATATATAATATACAATAAGGGACAAAAGTAATGTTTTTTTAAACAAAGAAACTGATGTTAGTTAGAGCCTGAGGCCATCTCAACCATACTGCATTTTTACATTTTTGCGGTATAAACTATTCCAACCATACTTCATTTTTCAAAAAGATTTGCCGTCCAAATTTTTTTGGGAGAAGATCACACCAAATTTGGTGTTGGATTATTGACATTGCAAAGGTGGGCCCCCCACTATTAAACAATTTATCCTTTATTTAAATTGTGGGGTCCACCACTATTACCCATTTAACACCAATTTAACAATAAAATGTCTATTGAAATCTTATTTAAAATGGTTTTATTATCATTAATTGTGTTTATTGATATGGGCCTACAATTTTGGTGTGTATTTTTGAAGTATGGTTGGAATTGATTTTGTTTTTGGTGTCAAGGGATGTATTATATTTGGTGTTTTTGATGTTTTTCTTTTATGTCAGGGTTGGAGTTGGTCATAGAGGATATATTTGTAACATTTAAACGGTGCAAATACAAGATAAAATAATTCCCTTGATATGTAAAATGCCATTTTCAAAATGGTGGGACTTCCCACGTAAAGCAATCCTATTTCTACCGCAAAGGATCTCCAAATCCAAACTACCCTATTTTTACAAAGGAATTCCAAATCACCATATTTTTACAAAAAAAAAAAAAAAAAAAAAAAACTCCATGTTTAGCTACTGTAAGAACATCTTAAGATATCAGGTTGAATAATCTGTAAATTGTAATTGCACTTCTATATATAACCGTATAAACAATCATCTAGATCATGATTGCATGCACGCATGATAATTAGTGATCACCATATAATATATGTAACTGTTTTTAAGTTGAACTAATCATATATATGGTTGCCAAAGCGATAATAATTGGCAGTTTTGTTTTTGAGATATATACATTAATTATTGTTATATATAGGTGTGGGTTCAAATGTGAACCACTTTTTGGTAGTGAACGTGAGGACAGCCGAGAGCGCGACACGTAGCGGATGACTAGGAGCCACGTCAGGTCCACGGCGGATGACTAGGCGCCAGGGCCGTTCCTGACATTTTGGAGGCCCTGTTCGAAGATCTAAACGTGTCCTTAACTTTTTAATTAATTTTTTGGATTAAATTACTTTTAGTATATTTGGACGTTTGTTTGACAACATATCGATTAATAACTCAAATTTGTTTGAAAAAACTTGTTCATTTTTTTTCTTTTTGGAATTAAGTTTTAAATTTTAATGTTATTATATTAGTATGGATTTTAAAATTTATAGTAGATTTATAATTTTATTATTAAATTTTTTATTATTATTAATCTATTGTCAGTGAAAAATACTATATTAGAAAATTAAAATATTCATTTAATAAAAGTAAGAACATAATTAAAAAGTATAAGTTTTTAAATTCATCTTTAATTTAAAATTATAAAAGAAATCATTCAAAGTTTTATATGTATTATTTAACCTCAAGAAATTTAGAAGAAAGCGAAATTAATTGAAAAGATTTTTAGATTTTCTTTAATAAGAGAAAAATACATAAGTGTTGTAGGATAAATGTGCCATCGTCTAAAGGATATGACGATAGAGTTATAGATACAGATAGAGATAGAGATAGATATGCTAGAGTTAGATTAGAACTGAAATATCTGGTATTTATCTACTTGTATCCATCCCTATATAAAGGGCTTTTGATTAATGAGAATGATATCTCTTGTCTCTCTATTCTTTGTTATGTTTCGTTTTTCCTTTAACACGTTATCAGCACGTAAGCTCGATACTTGTTATTCACCGTCGCAAAACATTTTTCTGTCTATTGCCTGACATTATTGTACTTCCCACAACTTCGATCCAAGTAAGTTTTTCTATCTCTTATTTCTTAATATATGAAGACCTTAAAAGGTTGATGATAAATATTAGTTGTGCCATACTCTTCTCTTCCATTAGATGAGTATTTATCGAACCAAGTAGCTTCCCCCATTTCCTTTTTGGGAGCTACGGCCTCAACCACACCTCCACCATGTGTGATTGCAACGCTCTTTCCAGCGACGTTGTGCCCTTGTTTAGGGACTTTTTGACTTTACGGGTATATTTGCAGCTTGTATATATTATATTGTCACTTCTTGTATAACATTAAACATATCAGGTATCGAGTCTGATTTGTTTGACTTCAACTTTACTTTATGAAGTTTGGGGATCAAAATGAAAATATTTCATGACAGTCTTCCCGTCGTTAGGGGGAGATAGGAAAAAGTATTTTCCTAAGGAACGACGGGAACTGTCACAAAAATTTTCATTTTGATCCCCAAACTTCATAAAGTAAAGTTGAAGTCAAACAAATCAGACTCGATACCTGATATGTTTAATGTTATACAAGAAGTGACAATATAATATATACAAGCTGCAAATATACCCGTAAAGTCAAAAAGTCCCTAAACAAGGGCACAACGTCGCTGGATAGAGCGTTGCAATCACACATGGTGGAGGTGTGGTTGAGGCCGTAGCTCCCAAAAAGGAAATGGGGGAAGCTACTTGATTCGATAAATACTCATCTAATGGAAGAGAAGAGTATGGCACAACTAATATTTATCATCAACCTTTTATGAGATTATCCCTGATCATAAACTATGTCCATGAATCATTACTGGAGGACGCTCCGAAGTTAATATTGATTCCACAGATCAAGAAAATCTCGAATGAATATGAATCGCTGGACAGATCATACCTAATGATGATATATCTGCATATATCGTTGCTTATGAAATGATAAAGCACGATGATATCGAACCATGATCAGTTGGAAAATATCAACAAGAGCAAATTGGCCTAAATAAGCAATCCAGAATAATTACATTATTTGACGAATGAATAGGTTTTTGGTTTGGTAGTGCTAACCCACCAAGTGTAAAGCCTGTAGGACATAAATAAATCATTTGTCTGAGAAGCGTAATGAGACTAATTAAGTCATAATGTTTAAGACTCTCCTTTGGCGCAAGGTTTCTCACAAACGCCCTGTATTGACGAAGAGAATTACTCTCTTGTGATAAACATTAAAATGTTCTGCTAGTTAATTATCCTAGTAATTTCCGAAGAACTGGAAAATGCAGCTCATTAATGTGGTTGATATATCTATGGGGATCTAGATTAAGAGATATATAAAAGTACTTGATGAAATTAAATTGACCAAGTTAAGTAACTCTAAACCACATATTGCGTTTTCAATAAAGCTGAAAACATAAATCTTGCCCTTGCGTATTTATTTAAGAAAACAAGTTCCAGATTTTCAATGTGGCTTACTATGTTGATGTATGAACATATATAGACATTCTTGATGAAATAAGAGAAACCACAAGCTACTTGAAATCTGAATTTGAGATAAAAGATCTTGGGAAAACTTGGTTTTTAAGCTAAGACACCGAGTTTGTGGAATATTAATCCACCGATGCATATGTCCTAAAATTGATCAGGCGATTTAATATGGACAAAACGCATGCGACTAGCACTCCCATGGTCGGTCAAAGTGTTGGATATAAAGGAATATATATTCCGTCTAAAGGATGATGACGAAGAGGTGTTCGGAGATGGAATTCCGTACCTAAGTACAATAGGCGCATTATTGTACTTCAGATAATACACTTGACCATATATTATAGCTCAATGAACTTGTTAGCTAGATTTAGCTCAGCGCCTACGCAATGTCATTGGAAGGATATCAAGTTAATACTTTGGAGCCATTGACATGGGCTTATAGTTTTCCTAAAGAAAGAAGGTTAGGTTGATAATGGAATTTCAATACCTATATATGAGCGACTAATGTAATAGTCTACTGGTAATTATTTGCTGATACTAGGTATCTATCTGACCCATATAAAGGTTCCCATATTGGATAATGAATTATCATACGGAATATGTTGATTGCTTGAAAGTAAACCAGGCAAACCTTATGTAACTACCTCTTTGAACGATTATAGCAATATTAAGAGTGTACATGATTAAGAACTATCATTACATATATTAGAGGAGTTAATATTGTGGGTTAAACCAATACCCTACTCGCATATATGGAACTAATGCATCATGTATCATTAGATGAAAGTAAGATACATAAAGGGTAATAACACAAAACATGTTTTGCTTAAGTTGTTATAAAATCAGCAATAACGAATCTCTCTGCTAGATTTAAGTAAATCAATTAAGATGTCAAAAGAATATGACATATTTACCAATCATTACCTAAAACCATATATTGAGAAACATGTAGAAAGTATTTAAATACAATTGTTTCTAAACTTCCTTGATTAATGCACGAATCAGGGGAGTAGTAGACAAAAGGGGGAGTCTACTATATTGGTATGTTGTACTCTTTCCTTCATCCAATGTTTTATTTTTCCCACTGGGTTTTGTTCCTTGGGGTAAGGTTTTAGTGAGGCAACACTATATATACCATCTTGTTTTCTTAATTCTCATGATTAACGTACAAATCAGAGAATACATTAGACTAAAGGAAAAAGTCTATACTGCAAAGAAACTAGTGCGTTGTACTCTTTCCTTCGTCATATTTTTATTTTTCCCACTGGGTTTTTATTTTGGCGTAAGGTTTTAACGAGGCAACAATCGTGCACTACCACTCCTTTGACTCGGCACAAGGGGGAGTGTTGTAGGATAAATGTGCCATCGTCTAAAGGATATGACGATAGAGTTATAGATACAGATAGAGATAGAGATAGATATGCTAGAGTTAGATTAGAACTGAAATATCTGGTATTTATCTACTTGTATCCATCCCTATATAAAGGGCTTTTGATTAATGAGAATGATATCTCTTGTCTCTTGTCTCTCTATTCTTTGTTATGTTTCGTTTTTCCTTTAACAATAAGAAACTTTATATGCTTTAAGAAGTAAGCTAAGAAATCTAGGATAAAACTAAATTAATAGAAAACAATTTTTAAATTTTAGTGGCCATCAATAATAAAAAAATGAGTCCTAAGGGATTCGAACTCGAGGCCGTATGGAAAGCGCGCGCATGGTTACCCAATAAAGGATTTAGCCACTGCACCGCATATTAATTTGTTTTTGTGATTCTCTTAATTAATTTATATAGTGATTTACTACAAGAAAAACTTATAAAATATCCCGAGGCCCCGAAGATCGGAGGCCCTGTTACGTAGAACCTATAGAACACCCTAAAGGACGGGCCTGCTAGGCGCGATTCATGGGAGGGCATTGAATTAAAAAGGGGGACCACACTCAAAGCCGCCTTTATTGACTAGTCTCCGCCACGTGTCGCGCTCTCGACTGTCCTCACGTTCACAACCAAAAAGTGGTTCACATTTGAACTTTCCTCTCTCTCTCTCTATATATATATATATACACACACTAACAACTCGTTTTGTTGCTAAATAGATCAGTTCCAATATTTTAACTTATTGAAAAAGTGGACGGTCAAACATTTTTGCCACTTGTCACTGAAAAAAAAACAAATGGTCTGATTGAGAAAACATCTGACCGAAACAGTGATTTCCTCTCAAAAAGTGCTGAAAAAGTGTTAAGTGCTAAAAACAAACACAACCTAAATTTATAATTGGGATTGATTGAAAAAAAAATCATCCTCCCTGAATTCATGGTTTTCCGGGTCTTGTATTTTAATTAATCACCGGCCATAAGTATTTACATTCACTAATAGATGTGATGCATTTCAAACCTACAGAATCAATATGCTATACTGATGAAAAGATTGCATATTTCTGCTACCCGGGATCAGTTGGATATGAGAAAAGGGAATCTCTAACGAAACTTGATGATGGTAGATGCGAATTGGATTCGAAGAATAATACAATTCTTCACTACGTAGTTAAGAAGGGTGATATGAAATATGCGAAGGCTGTTATAGAAAGCCACTCTTCCCTTATGTACCATCGCAATTCTGAAGGGGAGATACCAGCTTTTATTGCTGCAAAGGAAGGACAGTTGGATATTCTTCGAATGATGATTAACTATTTGAAAATAGAAAAAGTTGACAAGGAAATCGAATCACTCATGACAAGGGAAATCGACAAGCAAAGTGCCTTGCACATTGCGATATAAAACCATCATGTTGGAGTTGTCTATTGGTTAATAAAGGAAGTTCCTGGACTTATAAATCTTGTCGATCTTTATAAAAGGAGTCCAAGGAGTCCACTTTACGTTGCTGCAACAAATGAATATGGTGCAGTTCTGGACCTGCTAATAACTAACTGTGAAAAAACAAATTTCGGTGAAACACATACAGCACAAGGGACGGCGCTACATGCGGCAGCACGCAATGGTTCAGTAGGTAATACTTTTTTCACTCGAAACTTCTCATATTGTATTAAGAAATTTTCAATTATACCACAACTTTAAGGGGTTGTTTGATTTTTGAAAACTTTCTTTTAAAAGTACTAGAATTTTTTGCACTTTTGGTGCAATTTTAACAAAAATTAGCAGATTTAGGTCGTTTATTTTTTTATTTTCAGAAATGGTATAATCGGACTCTGAGAGTCCGATTTCTTTGCTACTCCATGACACATGTAATTCTCTATGTAGCTGATAATGGAGGCTTTGAATTTGAAAAGGAATCGGACTTTGGGAGTTTGATTCCTTTTTATCTCTCCTTCACGTGAAGAATCCTGCCACTTGCAAAGAAAAAGTAAAACTAAAATAATCCTGCCACCACCTTTTAATCAAAATATTTCATTCAACACATAAATGATGGTTCAACAAATAAATAAGAAAGGTGGCAGATTTAGAAATGGCACATAGCTCTTTAATTTATTCACGTGGTGTGGCATCAAGGAGTAGCTAGGTGGTGTAAGAAAGAAATCGGACACTCAAAGTCCGATTTCTTTTACTTTTTCTTACAAGTGGCAGCAGGTGACAGGTGTCGTGGAGTAGCAAAGGAATCGGACTTTGAGAGTCCGATTATACTAAATCTGAAAATCGAAAATAAAACAACCACTAAATTTGCTAATTTTTATTAAAATTGCACCAAAAGTGCAAAATATTCAAAGTACTAGCTAGTCATATATAATTAAGTTTTCTGTGATCATCCTTGTGTGATCACCAAATCTATATATATATTAAAAGAATGTTTGCGCTAATGTCATCAAAATGAAATTAAGTGATATTATTGGTCAATTAAACAAAATTTATCAAATGATGATGTCATAATCTATTTTTATTTTTATTTTTGTTTTTTAATGCCTTATTAATACCTATAAATAAATAACTAACAAATATAGATAAAATATTTTCCAAAATTCACCTACCTAAATTTACATTTTGCATCCTTAAAATTATTTGATTAAATTACTTTTTATCCTTTAGTTTTTCATTTTTCATTTTACATCCTTATCATATTAACGTAAATAATATATGTGAATTAAAAAGTATTAAGTTTTTGTTTTTCTTTGCTACAAATTACACCATTATAATCGTCTCGATGATACCTTCAAAATGAGTCTAATATTGAATAGTTTTTTTAATTTATTTATAATGTTAAATATTAAAAATAAATATAAGTTAACGTGTTTACATTTTATTGCAGTTCTATTGTTGATATTATTGAAACTTAAATATTTCATCTTTTTTAATCTAACTATTTTTATACATTATTTATAAATAATGAAAATTAATTTTATTTAAAACCCTTCTTGATATTCTTTAATTTAAAGATTTCATCTTTATAATCTAACTATATTTATAGATTGTTTATAAATAATGATTTTTTCTAAAACCCTCCAAATAAATCCATCAAAACGTATTTTATTTCTGAATCTCTCCAGTTTTAATGTCATTCAGGAAATCCGAATCTTTCGACAAAAGAATTATAAATTTTCAATTTCAGATATTTTAACAACTATTAGATGACTAAAATATTTAGTAGTAAAGCAAGAGTAATTTTTTTTTTTTTTCCATTTAAATCGTTGATTAATAAGAATTATTTTTACTAAATAACTATTTTCTACTTATTCAATTTCAATGAAAGTTTTGAATAAAGGATTGGAACAAAAGTTTTCATAGATGGCTATGATTAAACTAAATCGTTAATGTTTCTTTTATTAACTAAGTTATATTTATATTATTAATTGGAGGTGAAATATTTGTCAACTTTATAATGTAGAGACTTATTTTTATTAGAAATTAATACAATCTATATATAGAGTGAATTACACCGGTGGTTCCTGTGGTTTGCTCCAATTTTGGATTTGGTCCCTAAAATAAACTATCTACATCGGTGGTCCTTAACTTTTCATTTTTATAACACTCTTGGTCCTTCGACTTAACACCGTTAAATAGTTGCCGTTAAGTATGTTTAATGTGAGGGGCACATCAGTCACTTTGCCCATTGTTTTGATCTCGACCTTGGCCTCCCAATTCAAACATCATCTTCAACAATCAAGAACCCTAATTTATCATATAAACATGTATTCAAATAGATTTATACATGATATTATAATACATCAAACCCTGAATGATCGATCAAAGCCTAGAATCAAACCTAGAAAATGATTGAAAAAAAAGTAAAAGCCATACATATGAAATCTGGTAAATCAATACATACATATAAGATATGAAAAATCACAAATACATACATACATCTGAGATCTGAAAGATCACCAAAATCAAATCTTAATCCATCAGCAAAACCTAAAATCCAATCTTTAAATGAGATTTAGGCGACAGATAGTTGGAGTTGTTGGCGACGGCGGAAATGGGGATGGTGGTAGAGAAATGGAGGAAAAAAAGTGGTAAATTTATTTCATTGAAGTTAAAAATAACCCATCTTCTTCCCATTATTTAGCGCAGGAAATCTTTGACTCCTTCCATCCTTAATCCAACAAGCTACAATTCCTCCCTCCCTCCCTTGGTTGGTTCTCTCTGATCTATATCCCAAAATCCCAAATTCAATGGCATCCTTATAATTGAAACCCATTTGGAATTTACAGCAAGGTAGTGTGATTCTCCCCACTATTGATTGCTTTCTTACACCATTTAGGATAGGAAGTCAATGTGGTTCGCTTCGTCTTCCAAGAAGAAACCCCACCGCCCATCTAAACTCCAAAGTCCTTCCTATATAAGCATATCCATCTTAGATCCTACCTTTTTATTACCATTTAATTCTTCGTCATCAAACATTTTAGTTGATTTTTTTGTTTTCCTACGACAAGTAGCTCATCCCAGGCAAATGGGGATGAAGTAGTTTTGTGAGATAAATGGGGGATGAAGTGGTTCTCTAACCCAAATCTCCATATAAGGATAATAAAATAAAAAAAGAAAAAGAAATAGGTAAATAGACTAAAATGCCCTCATATTAAACATATTTAACGGTAACTACTTAACGGTGTTAAGTCGAAGGACCAAGGGTGTTATGCAAATGAAAAGTTAGGGAGCACCGGTGTAGATAGTTTATTTTAAGGACCAAATCCAAGATTAGAGCAAACCACAGGGACCACCGGTGTAATTCACTCCTATATATATATTAAAAGAGGGTTTTTGTTGATGTCATGATTATGAAACTGAGCCATTTCATTGGTCAATCAAAGAAGAATCATTAAATGATGATGTCATCAATTATTCTTATTTATTTAATACCATAATTATCTTTATAATTTACATTTTGTATCCTTAAAATTATTTGAATAAATTACTTTTTATCCTTTAGTTTTCTCAATTTTCACTTTACATTCTTATCATATTAAGATAATAATATATATTAATTAAAATGTATTAAAATTTTTGTTTTTGTTTTTAATAAATTATATCATTATAATCGTCTCGACAATACCTTCAAAATGAGTCGAATATTAAATATTTTTTTATTTAACTACATTATTAAAATTAGATAACTAAAATATCTATTGTAATAAGCAATTGTAATGGCAATTGTCGTGGAACATATTTACATAACTAATTAACTGGTAATGACAATTGTTATAGAAATGTCTATTCTTTTTAAAAATTAAAATAACATGTTTAAAATACTCGTATATTATACGGGTCATTAACTAGTAACATGTATAATCATCCATGCAATATTTTGTAAATACTCGGCAGTACGTTCAATTTTATACTCTATAGAATTTATGATCTACGCGGCGGATTTATTGCAGAGTGTATACAACGTTTGGTACTGGAAAGTAATCAACTACTAAAAGAGCGAAATCGTAATGATTATATACCACTTGATGAGGCTGTGATACATGGACATCTATCAGCTGTAGAAGAATTGCTAGCCTCGGATCGCTCCACAGTGTATCAAATACGGCCTGCGAGGGGCGAATATATTTCAACAATTCACATTGCAGCTGTGAAAAGCAATAATGAAATATTGAAGTTTCTTGTATCCGAATGTCCTGGATGCGTAGATGTCACTGATCTTCAAGGAAGGAACATTCTTCATGCGGCTATTGAATATGACAATATTGAAGCAGTAGAATTCATCTTTCAACAAAATTCACTCACAGAACTCATCAACCAAAAAGATATCAAAGGCAATACTCCTATGCACTTGCTTGTGGAACAACTTACAGACCTTAACAAGAAGGATATGATCAAATTCCTTTCAGATCCTAGGGTGGACCTCAATATCGCCAACAACAAATCAAAGAAAGCAATAGACATGGTACCTTCAACGAAAGAAAGGATGGTAATCTTAAAGGTATAACCTTTTTCTACTCCCTTCAAACTTAATTTAACTATTTGTAAGAACATAATTATTTCCGTGGTAGCTTGTTATATATATATATAGAGAGAGAGAGAGAGAAAAGTTCAAATGTGAACCACTTTTTGGTTGTGAACGTGAGGACAATCGAGAGCGCGACACGTGTCGACTTTGAGTGTGGTCCCCCTCTTTAATTCAATGCCCTCCCATGAATCGCGCCTAGTCATCCGCCGTGAATCTGACGTGGCGCCTAGTCATCCGTCACGTGTCGCGCTCTTGGTTGTCCTCACGTTCACAACCAAAAAGTGGTTCACATTTGAACCCACCCCTATATATATATGCGTGTCAGCGTGTGTATGTGGGGTGTGCATAATTTGCATTTTTATGAGAACAACTGTCATGTTGAGAATATATAGAACACTTTAAATATGAGTTTATTTTTTCTTTATATCTAACTTCATCTCCTACAACAATTTCCATCTACCTTTATCTTTACTTTTAGGCACTCTTACATGATTTAGTCACCTTCACATTATGAATTTGTTAAAGTTTGATCATGATGATAAAAATATTTAAATAGAGGTATTCAAAGAGAGACGAAAGCATATAAAACTTTTGATCTCATATTTTACCCAAACTATTATTCTCACCAAAACTCAATCCTATATAAAGGTTGAGTTTTTGTGAGAATAATATGGTGAGAATGGAAGAATAAAACCTTCATATACATAATACATTCATTCACCTTAAACTCTATGTGATGAAAACTATATAGAGTTTGTAAAAAAACCCTTAAAAATGAAGATAAAGGTGTAGATGAAGGTAGTGGAAGATAAATCAATGTAGATGATAGAAAAAGAAGTCAGATTAAAAGTGAAGTCATCCATGGGCTTATAAGTGTTTTCACCATCTTTAATATAACTATTAGGGCATCTCCATTGCATGACACTCTACAAGAGTTTCATAAACTGCCACATCAGTATTCCACTCACCATACAACTATATCATTTAACACCCACATTCCATAACACTCCAATAAGTTTAATGGATTTCCACATCATTATATATATAATTTTGTCAAAATATTTAAAACTCTACTAAAAACAACAAATAATACATTAAAATAAAAACAAAATTAAATTAAAAAACATTTAATAAAAAATACGAGACTAAAATACATCGATTAAAAACTAAAATACTCTACCATTTAATTATTTTGTTTTTTATAAATTAAAAATAAAACAAAAATTTGGGATAATTCTTCAAATTAACCATTGGAGATGCCCTTATTTCTCATGAAATTCCACATATCTCTCTCTCTCTCTTTATATATATATATATATATAATAAAAAATATATTTTAGTTGCTACAACAATATGAACAGAAGACAAAAGATTTTACTTCTCATGCTTGTCACCGTTAACTTAACTCTTACAAGATTTTTCGCCTATATATACATTATTTAATTATATATGGATGGGCCAATTAACGTGGAATCCCATATATAAGTTACCTTATGTTAGGGGTTCATACAAGAAGGCTAAATATCGTGAGAATTAAGAAAGAAGGGCTAAGGGGGTTCTTACATGAATTGTTCGAAAAATTTGGAAAAAGAAGTTATTTGAATATGTATATGTAAACCAACATTATTTTTTAATAATATGGGTTTACCTATGCATTTTTAATGGTCTTTTTCAATGATTCACATTAGAACCTTCTTTTCTTGACTTCTCTAAATATTTAACCTCCTTATCCAAACTGGCATATACGTTAGAAACTATAAAGATGGTCGAATTTAAAATGCAACCATTTAGAGCATCTACAATGGAGGTTCTTCTTGGGATTTTTAGAACTTCCACTGTGGGACAGAGGTTTTTTCCCAGTCACAAGTTCTTATTGAATCTCGGGTGCTTGAACAAGAACCCAAGTTCTTGTAATAGTTTTCGTTTCTGTTATATAATAATTTACATAAATAAAAAAAATTATAATTAAGAAAAAGGAAGTAGGGTTTTTGTAAGAATCCCCCATTGTAGAGTTTTAAGAGAGTTCTTAATTTGTTGAGGTGACAATGATGTATAACAGAAAAAATATGGTAAACTTCTTGAAGGTTCCACCATCGTCGATCCTCTTATGTACTCAAAAGCTTCCTAAATGGTAATATTATTTGGAAATATTTTTGTTATTTTTTCTATCATCATATTATTTGGAAACATTATTGTCATTTTTTCTATCATCATATTATTTTGAACTATGAACGTCACAAAATTTGTCACGTTTTCTAACTACATTGATACATTATCTCCCCTTTACGAAAATGGGTTCAAACTGCAGTGTTCAATTGTATGTCAAAGTTACGTTGTATCACCTTCAAAACATACAACCATTGTTGCTTTTGTAAACCAAAGAAATGTTAAACTTTTAGTCTAAAAGGGGTTTTTGTGGGATGAAAAACGAAATAAGTTGATTAGCTTCTAATACAAGTTAACAAAATATGCAGGCCATCTCAGAGAGATCAAAGGCATGGAGGTCAATAAGGCTTATACATCAGAGGAGGCACAATATCAACTTAAAATGATGGACCAAATTGTTTTGGTGGCCGCTTTTATAGCAACGGCATCATTTGCTGCTGCTTTTGCGATACCGGGTGGTTTTAACAGTAATGAAGGCTCTGAAGAAGGCACACCCATTTTACTAAAAAGATCGGCATACAAAGCATTTGTCGTTGCAAATGCTTTAGCCTTCACTTTTTCTTGTAGTGTTTTCTTTGAAAACATCAAGATGTTAATGGGTCCTTACTCCCGAAACAGGGTAATTGATGACGACTTGAATCTCATTCATGGAAGAGTTTTTGCTATGCACATGCTTACAGGAATAGCCATGGCTGCAATGGTGATCGCCTTCGTCACAGGAACATACGTCGTGCTGACACCATCTCTTGGTTTTGCGATTTCCATTTGCTCCGCATGCCTAATTATTGTTGTTTCTACGTCGTTGTTTGCTGCGAAGATTGGTGGGTTGGTACACAAGATCTGGTACTGAGTTACTTAGACGTTGTTTGTTTTGTAAAAGGTGTTGAAGTCTGAAACAGATCGGTAAGACTATTTCTTTTTGCGAACTAGTTAAGGTATGAATTTGAATAATTGTCTATTTTACTCTTGGGAATATTTTAGTGTTGAATTTATGTTCTATATACAATTTCATATATTTATTTATCATCATTACAAAATTTGGCTGAATTATACACTAGCAACTCATTATAACCATACTGGGTTCGCGGCGGGTATATGGCCATCGGGTTCCGGCACCTAGCGAGGAAAACCCATCCCTTTCTCCCTCTTCTTTCTCTCTATCTCTCTGCTTTTATTTCTCTCTCTTCTTTGTTAATTAATTTAATAAACTAAAAAGTGTGGGTAAGATTGAGTTGAGTATATCTAAGGTTGTAAGGGAAAGGGAAAGGAAAGGATGAGGAAGGGAGAATGATGTGGGGTTGATATGGGGCTGATGTGACATTGATTAAGAAAAGGGGAAAAGGGATGGTATAACTCATGGCCTTAGCATTATCCCCGTGTGATTGAACATGTTTTGCCTCGTCATTATCGTCGCCCGCTTGCAACCTTATATGTTTAATTAGTGCAACAAATTACCAAAACAACTTTACATTATTATAAGCTAGCAACATTCATGAGGTTTACTCCTAATCTCACATGCACAAATTCAATAAACCAAAGAAAATAAAACCAAAATCAAATGGAAGAATGAAACCAAAGCAAAAACGATACGAACTTGACAACAACTATAAACAAATAGAAGTAACCCAGAACATTTTATTTAACAATGTTGCATAGTTAGTCAGATACATTTACTCAATCACATATGAAACTATATATTCAAATAATATAGAACCAATGTGAAGTTACTTGGTGCTCTATAGTCTATATTAATATGTAGAGGTTAAATTGAAAAAAATCTAAGAACCTTTAATTTACACAAGGGAATGTAATAAAACAATCCCTTTTAGTTGATTACAAAACATTGAACTTTAATCATGACCAATAATAGGAATCCAAAATGAGAAACATCACCTTGGCTCTTAAATAATATTTTGATTGGAAACCATTATATAATCCTTAATCACTAGCCTTCATCTTACAATTTCACCATAAAGAAAGTATTGAAGAATGAAGAGGATTGAAGTTATTTTTCCTCATTATATATAGAACATAATAATATAAACCAAAAACATAAAAAAACACAGGTTTCGTAAAACAAGAGCACAAAGTTGCACAACCTTGAATTTTAAAAATTCACGATGAAAAGAAGATAGAATCGAGGAAAATAAAGATTTCTACAAAAAATATGTCATTTATCCATGCTTCTTAAAAGTCAAAACAGATTTAGGAACATAAGCATAAAATATTGCTATATGTCCATTATCGGCTTAGGGTCTATTTGTTAGCAACTTAATGAGCTTAATGGGGGCTTAACTATTATGTTGGTCATACATGGCTGATTGGTAGTGGCTTAATGGTATGAGAAGTAGCTTATTTAGTAAGTTTAGTTAGCGGGGGATATTCATGCAGAAAGCCAAGTTTTTCCAAACCTGTCACTAAAAAACATGTTTCCTCCATTTACGAAAAAGTTCTTTGTATCAAAAACATTTGCAGATTAATCCACACAGACAACATTATCCATCAAGGACATAACGGAAAACCAGCAAAACAACCTCTAGTGAAGGTCAAAACAGACTACAAGTAAAAGAAATAAAGTTCTATTAAAATTTATAACATTTTGATCAATTAAAATATTAATCTTTGAGGACTCTTTTATTCTTCTCTAATATGGAGCGTATTAAAATATGAGATAAAAAAGAAAGTCAAAAACCGTGTGTCCGACACATGGATGCATATATAAAAACCAAAAAAGAATTTAGAGTGTATTTATTAACGACTTAGGATGTGTTTGACAAAAAAAAAAAAAACTAGTTTATAGGCTAGTCCATTTAAACATGTATCATAGCTAGTTTTTTGAAACATTACTTTGAGTAGCTTTTTGAAAGCTTATTGTAGTTTTTTCCAATTATACCCTTATTAATATTAATTATTAATTATTAATATCAATTATACTATTTTGGCCATTCTACATACTCATAAGCTAGTTTTTGCCAAACATAATTTGTTCATAAGCTAGCTTATCAGCTACAAGTTAGCTTATAAATCAACAACTAGCTTATCAGCTACCAACTAACTTATCAGCTAATTTGTCAAACATAGCCTTAATCAGCTTAATAAACAAAATAACTTATCTACACCAATGTTTGATGTTATTTACTAACGACTTAATGATTCATACGAGAGGGCTTATTCACATAGTAGCCAGTGTTCGAAAAGCGCACCATGGCGTGCAATATATCGTGATATGGCGTGAGGCACGTCTCCGTCGTTACGAAACAGACCATAGCGTTTGTGTAAGGTGTGGCTCACGCCATGGCGGCTTGAGGCGCGATATATCGTATGATTTTTCTAAGACGTCGCTATTTTTTTTAAGAAATGTATTTTTTTACATTTGCAATTGCTATAGGGTGAAAAACTAAAAGTCGCCGAAAGTATGTAACTTTTTGTTTGTATGTTTTATATTGCTTATAGCCTTATACATCATTTTTTGTTGTCTTTAAAAAAGAAAACATGTATTTATACATGTATAATAATATATATGATGTATTAATTTGCCGCCTTGATTCACGCCTTAAGAAACGCTGCGTTCTCGACATATCTTGTAAGGCTTAAGGCTTCACCTCGCCGCCACGCCTTACGCTATTTTGAACCTTGACAGTAGCTTGGTAGCTGTTGTCCCATAAATTATTGACACAAATACCCTTATTAAAGAAAGGTGTTTGAAAAAAAGATCGTGTTCTTCCTCCTCTCTCCCGCCTGTTCCCATCTCGTCTTCTTCCTCCCTCTCTCAAACCCTAGCCTCACTCCACCACTGCTGCTAGCCGGTGTTGCTCGCCTCCGCTGCTTGCCATCACTACTTGCCGTCCACCACAGGTACGATTTCTTCATCATCATCATCTGGACAATTGTAAGCGTTTGAAGTTTAGGGTTTCTTTTTCTCCAAGTTTGAAGGTTACAGAATTTTGATTTCTCCAACCAAATGTTAATGATTTCAGTTTCTCCATCCATGGATACATTTGATTTTTGATTGGGGCATTTTCAAGTGTTTATATGTTTAGATTTCTCTATCTTCAGTTTCTCCAACTTTTGATTTTTGGTGTTTCAGTTTCTCTATTTTTTAGATGATGGCTGATACACACCTATTTGATAAAACATCAAATTCATATTATATGTAAAGTTCAACTAAACAAGGCATAATTCATAACAAGGGTAAAACAGTCATTTTTATGAGAAAAAGAAACGACAAATAGATTTATCGAGATGACTTAGGCTGTGTTTGGCAAACTAGCTGATAAGTTAGCTTATTACTGATAAAGTAGCTTATTACCGATAAGGTAGCTTATGACTGACAAGGTAGCTGGTGACTGACTGACTGGTAAGCTAGCTGATGAATAAGTTACGTTTGGCAAAAACTAGCTGATAAGGTAGCGTATGACTGTAAAAGGACAAAAAAAGACATGTTTGAAAATTAGTGGTATAAAACTTCGCGAGAGTATATTTGAAATAAAAAAAAATAAAAAGTCCCATAAGTCACCAAAAGGTTGATGAAAGTAGCTTTTCAAAAAGCTAGACTTATAAGCTAGCTTATGGTCCATCCAAACATGTACCTGACTTATAAGGTGACTTATAAGTTAACTTATTTTTACCAAACAATGCCTTAATAGAAATGTACATGTTAGTCCGGTCTACAAGGGTGTTTATTAGTTTTCTGTTTTCTAAGGATTTCCTTTGCTCCTTTCTTATGTTTAAAAGTTTATAAAAAAAATATAACTTATACTCATGGATAGTGAAGTTAATATTAAAATTTTATAAAATACTTTAAATATTTGCTTTCTTAGAAACACACTAAAGTAAAATATCCATCTGAATTCTTTGTAGGGGGATCAGAGATTAGGAATCCTTAATATTGATCGAGATCGTCTCGTGCTAACGACAAGGAGACGAATACTAGCAACTCGTAGTTTTCATAATGAAACTGATATTGTTAGTCGACGATGCAAAAAGGAAACTCATATTTGCACAAGCGAGCAAAGATTTCGTAGATTTTCTTGCATCCTTGTTTCCATTGCCTCTTGGACAGGTTTTAAACGTGTTACATCCATCCGTTGGAACTGAAACTATTGGTACCGGGTATTTAAAAAACTTTCATACAAGTATTAGCAAAGTCGATCCAGATTTCTTTAAACCCACACAGGAAACTTTTGTTAGCCCTTGTGCGTTTACCACATTTGTTCCTCCCTTGTTGGATATCGACCCATCTTGTTTGATTAAGCCCACTGCTACGGATTACTTTAGATGCAAAAAATGTCCAGAAAATGAATCTTGGATATCTAAAGTTGCAAATGTTCCATGCAAAAGAGATGGGTGCACCGCTCGAATGACCATTCCAGTTTCCTATCATGAATTAAGCGATCCTACTGCAAATGCTGAAGGATTTGTTAATGGAGACGTGGAATATTTAGTTTCCGATGATCTTTTGGTATCACATCCGACTTACATCCAACTATTTGAGCTAGTGGCGAAGGAATCAGAACCCGAGTCGTGGGGGAGTTTAAGAACAGTGATTGTTTCGTTTGATAAGGCAAAGGTAATTTATAGGTTGTTGTTGTTCATAGTTTTATATTTTTTTTCGATATCTAAGTTTTTTGTATTTATTGCAGGCTGGGGAGCTGTTAAAGTATCTGATTGCCGATGAAAAAGAGGTTTTGACTAAGATCTTCGCTCAAGAGATTAATTTTCCACAAGCGACTCGGCCATGATTATACGCTTTTGAGCGAGTGACAAATGGTAAAGTGAGTTCGTGTTTGTTTTTGATGTGATTTTATTTTGTTGATCAAATGGTAGTTTATCCGAATTCGCTTTTGGATCCTAGGTTTCGTCTGTTACTTGGATTTATGTTCTATAGTAGGGGCTGCTGTTTTTTATGCTCTTCTTTCTTTCTGATTTGGGTTCTGGTTCCTTATGGTAGCACCTTACTGACCATGTTTCTTTGGCTGGAGACTAATTAAGATGGATATAGTTGTTCTTTTCTTAGCGTATAAAACAGTTATTCTGGTAAGCACTTATCGGGGTAATTCGTCACTCTAGACACTCACCGGTAAGAGTATAACAAGGACCGAGAGTCTTACTCGGTAAGTGATGAAAATGACTCTTACCCAGTAAACACTTATCGGGTTTAAGATGCTTACCAACAATCAGTTTTGATGGTTGGGAATGTTATACGATAATGTAAGTGAAGGTAATGTCCTTGTCAGTAAGCATTTGATAAACAACCCCTCGATGTTTCGAGATTTGGTGCCCTGCATGTTTCTTGTTTTGGGTTTTTGAAGGTTTTCTGTATTTCATGGTTAATACTTTCTCAAAGTTTCTTATTTGCATTTACTTGAATTTCTTTTTTAGGTTATAATCTTTTGTCTGTAAGGAAATTACTGTTGTGGATTTGTTCCAATCAAGAAATTAGTGCACTTCATTGAATAGTGAAACCAAGCTTTTTGTATAGTTTTTGAAGGCTTAGATGATCACTCCCCTTTTACTTAACTGCCCAATTTTAAAGATATTGATGAACACATGTATTTCCTCTAGTAGTTATGCAAGTCGATTTAGGGGTCGTTTAATAAACGCTTACCATGCCATTTACTTTATCGGATGAACATGATAAGGGCCAATAATATTACCCGGTAAGAGAGATGATAAAGATGGAGAGTCTAACGGGCAAGTGAGAGTGACGACTCTTTCCTGGTGAACCTGGTAAACATTTACCGGGTAAATTGTTGTATATGATACCATTTTGATGGATTACAATTTTACCCGGTAAAGTAACTTGACCGGTAAATGTTTGTGGAGTAAGTGTTTGGATAAATGGTCCCCTAATAATACTTGGTTAAGAACATCTCCAATGGGTAACACTATTTTTTACACCAAATGTCAAAAGTAGTGTAGGAAATAGAGTAAGATTTAGTGTTACTAATAAATCTTCTCCAATGGGTAACACTATTTTTTACATCAAATTCTTTTTACATTGAAAAGTAGTGTTAAAAATAGTGTAAAAAATAGTGTTACACCAAATATAGTGTGAAAAATAGTGACTCCATTGGAGATGTGAATAGTAACATTTAAACCAAATTTAGTGTTTAGTGTAATATTTGGTGACCCCATTGGAGATGGTCTAAGGGGGCATTTACCAAATGCTTACCCGAGTAAGTGATTATCTGAAAAATTCAACAATATCATTTATTTACGTGGTAAGATTTTAGTCTACAAGAAGCCCAATGTATGAGTTATATAGAGGGAAAATAGACTTAAACTATATACATATGAAGAGGCTATGTGACGATGTAATTGTCCAATCTACATGTTAATAGGAGCTTAACAATCACATTAAATGCAAACATAAAAGAATATTGGGATCATCGAGCAAGTGATGGAAATAAAAGTTTGGGAAGGATGGTTGCAGATGAAGGAGTTCGTTGGTTAGAGATGGACATTTTAAAGTTGGTGGTGTTCTGTAAAACCAATTTTATTGCAGTGTATTGCAAGTTTAAAGGACATTTATCAAGTGTTTTTATGGGTACGATTGACAAATGTTGCTTAGCTCGACAATTAGGGTGTGTTTGGTTGTGGAAAACTATTTTCGTTTTCCTACAATAACGTTTTTGAAAATGTAGTTGAGTTTTCATTTTCAGTTTTCTATGAAAATTTTATAAAATGTGTTTGGTTAAGCTGATGGAGTTTTCATTTTCGATTTTAAAAAATTAGGAAACACGTTTAGAAAATTTTGGAAAACTACCAAAATCACTTTTCTAATTTACATGGAAGTTAGAAAACATAAAATTCTCATTTTATTGGAAAACTTTTAAAAACTGAACGAAAGAAATGCGTTTCCTAAATTTTCATTTTCCTTGAAAATTTTTATTCTACAACTAGAAAAAAGTTCACAACAAAAAACACAATTAATCTTTTTATTTCTCACATGTTTGTTCAAACCGACTATCAGTCACGTATCTTCACAAATTGTTTCATTTGAAACAAATGGCTTAGGCTATCGGTAGCGCAACCCACAAAACCCAAAAACCCACTCTGCCACATCAGCTTCACCCATAAACCCATAATAAACTCGAAATAAGGGTACTACTACCCATAAAACTGAATACCCAATATATGTATATATAATATATAGTTATATACACACACATTTATAACCAAAGATGGTCTAGCCTAGTGAGTGGAGGTAACACCCTTGTGCTTTCAGGGGATGGTATCCTGAGTTGGCCAAGTTTCAAACCCCGTTGGGGACGACTTGCTGCCATAGGGTCGGTTCATGGGCACAGGGGATTAGTCGGTGCCCGTTTGGATCCGAATATCCTTGGAACATGTGTGTAAGTTATCTGTCGTTCAAAAAAATATACAAATATATTTTAATAAAAACATGAGAGATAGAGAGGAGTGTAGAGAGAGATAGAGAGAAAGAAGGATCGGTTTCAGCAGTTTCCCGAGACCAACATTGGAAGCCCACTCTGTGCCCCCCCCCCCCCCCCCCCCTTCGCGGGGTAGCTGCCCCCTGAGCCCGATTTGGAGCCCATTGGGGCGCTACCGATAGCCTTATGTATTCACAATTTTTTATAAATAAATAATTTGCTAATTTAGTTGGAGCTAATTTTAAATAAAAAAAAATCCAAAATATCAGTTTTTTCAAGGAGATGCTAGTTACATATCTAAAATTATACGAACCACAAAATGGTTCAATTCTTAATTTCTTATTATCTATTGTTGCTGTAAGGTGATTTATGTTTCATATATTAAAGGGACTGAAATGTAATTCATAAAAGTTTGAGGGCTTAAAATCACATAAGGTAATTCCATAAACCATACTTAAGGACTTTAAGGTCAATGGCTCACATGGGTTTTACCTGCCGTCCTTTTATATGTTACCAAATACCAAATTATCAAACGACTAGCAATTAATCTCACCTGCTACAACATATAAAAGCTTAAACAAACTTCTAAATGTATAATTAATTAATTTGTTGTAATATTAACACAAAGATTTAACGTAATTTCAACAAAAAACGTATCATCATTACATACAATGAATGGTGTAACGATATAGGTCCGTTACTTATCTTTCGAGATCTTCAATTCTTTCGTCTTGTGTACATGATTGAACGGGTTGTGAAGAACGCTCCCAACTAAGCATCCTTCGAAAAGAGCTCAATCTCGAGGTTGTTCCATTGACTTTTTCCGATGATTGTACCACCTGATCGTCTGAATTCCCTTCTATTGTTACTGATACAGAACCTGTATGTTCTATAGGTGGGGCCGAAGGTGGGTCCCACCTTGCTGACCCTAACCCAGTACCCGTTCACGAGGTAAGGGTAAAATGGTGGGACCCGGCTCCACCTCATGACGACAAATGGGACAGGTAGACCTTGACCCTAACCATTTGTCGATGCACTCGGCATGAAACAGATGGTTGCAGTTCGGCAAAACCCTAATCATCTGACCGTCTTCGAACATGTTCAAACAAACCGCGCACTCCTGGCTCTCGGGCCCCGTCTCGTCCACACGTCCGTGGTTCTCGAGCCCCTTGTAGACCAGTATCGGAAGGGAGGTGATGACCGATGATTCGAGACCCCTTTTGGGCGGCTCGTCGGAGTGGATACGGGTTATGAGCCCGATGTCTCGAATGGCAGCCCGACGGCGGGCTTGGCGACGGAGTATGCACCGTGCATATACGTGTAACATGGTCACAACCACCACCACCACCGACAACGATATGATCGCGGTTAGCAAGATCCGGCTGTTGAGATCGGGCGAGTCTCCACGATGGAAAAACGGCGAATCGTCATCGTCTCGGTCCGACATGATTGCGCCTCAGGTGCACCACTTAAGGATTAGGGTTTTAGAAGAATGAAGATGGGAGAAGTGGTGTGTGTATATATATATACATATATATGTATATGTGTGTGTATGTATATGTTAGATTGGGTTTATAGTGTGGGGATTTGACTAATGATGAGGAATTGCGTGGCGAGTTGGTTCATATTTTCCAAAGACAAAACTGTAGGGAACTTTGTTTCAAAAGAGTTGACTTTGAATGTTGACTTTTTCTCTCTCCAATTGTTTCAATTTTTCATATTGAGTTGTTTGATTTTTTGTATGTATTTGGTTGGTGGAATATAAAGATATGATATTTGTTTTTGTTGAAAAATTAAAGATATGGATTTTATTTTTTTCTGAAAACATAAAGATATGATGAGATATTAGGTGTATAATAATAATGGTAAGAATATATATTTCTTAAATTAGCAACTTATATTTAAAAGACAAGAAAATAACAATTTTTTAATCGTGAGAAATCATACTTTTGTTTATTTTTTAATTTCAGAAACATGGTTTGAAAAGAGATATTTAAGGGTTTTAAATATTGTCATTTTTATAAATGTTAAATATTTAAGTGTTAAATTAAGGTATTCTTTAAAAAAATCTTCTAACTAATCTTTTTCAAACTATATAAATGATTTTTTAATGAATTAACAATACAAATGATTCAATGGACAATTTTAAACATTCATAATAAATGAGTCTTTTATGATTGTTGGTTCAGTTTAATTTGTAAATAAATAATGATATTAATTATGCCTTTAATTTCATAAATATATTATGGGTATGGATGTACCACAAATATATTATTTTCTCTTTTTTTGACGTTGTACATAATTGTGATTTAATGATTGTATTTATTATATATTTAATTATGGATGTACAGTTTACACATAATTAGAAATAAATTAAATGATAACATTTATTGTGTATTTTAATGTTATAAAAGTTTATGTTCAGGGATCACACACGTACACATAAAGGCTAGAAGTA
Organism: Centaurea solstitialis; assembly: GCA_030169165.1. Classification (NCBI taxonomy): domain Eukaryota; kingdom Viridiplantae; phylum Streptophyta; class Magnoliopsida; order Asterales; family Asteraceae; genus Centaurea; species Centaurea solstitialis. The sequence continues at coordinate 4,711,723 of CM058043.1, read as the reverse complement.
TTTGGAAAATATATATTTAAAATCTATATGATAATGTGAAATGATATTTGAATAATATTTCAATGATGCATATATAAACCATCTTTTAATTTCATTCTTAATTTCTTACAAAATATATGAAGTTTTTCAGTATACAAAGATGCATATGAATTGGATTGAATGGTTTGCATCATTTAAAACCCCAAATAAAAAACAATGGTTTGGTAAATCCTTAATCCAAATTAATTACCTATTAAAAAATATAACCCAACCTGGTCTTTTACATATTTGGTTGGTGGGTTAACAAAATACATAAATTTTACAAAGAAAAATATGAGAAATTTTACAAGAATTTGCACATCCCTAAAGTCACCTTCAAATCTTTAATTATACATATAATATGAAAAAAGAACACATGTACTTGACAATTAACATGAAACCAGCCAAACAAAGATAACTAAGAATCTGTCTTAATTCCATTAATTAAAAATTGCCAAATGAATTAGTAATGTTTTATGAACTGATATAAGAATTGAACATCGAATAAACAAGTATATTAAAAGTTAAAACCCACTAATTTATCTTTTTTTCTTTTTCATTTTCATTTATTGTATTTCAAACCCCTAATTTTTTTAATAAATTAGTTATTTTTTTTAACGCTCACACACACGTTCCAGGGGTATCCGGATCCAAACGGGCACCGACTAATCCCCCGTGCCCATGAACCGGCCCTATGGACTGGCCCATGAACTCGCCCCTAAACTGGCCCTATGGACCAGCCCAAAAGCTAAATACCGTAGCAAGTCGTTGCCTGCGGGGTTTGAACCTTGGCCAAATGAGGATACCATCCCCTGAAGGCACAAGGATGTTACCTCCACTCACTAGGCTAGACCATCTTTGGTTAATAAATTAGTTATTGAGCTAAGTTATTTCAATTCTTCCATTTTTCTTTGATATGCCAAAATCTTTATAGATCTTATAGTTTTAACTTTCAAGCCATTCACGTTTTACAAGGCAACTTGTAACATATATCTAATTATATAATTAGTATGCGTTTTGGGTCGGATTAGATTGAGTTGCGACTAACCCAATTTGAACCATATTAATTGAAGGTTTGATTAACTGGCGATTTCACATGACGATCGAGTTTAATTGGGTTAATTGCAAATTGGGTCGTACCGATTTGACAATTTGGTCGATGAGATTTTTAACGACCTTACGTATATGCATACATACATTATTAGACATTTGCAAAGAAAGACTCTAACCCATTGACGTTTGGAATCATGACATCCAAGTGAAAATTAAAGGCCAACTTTTTCTACATCACATGTAATCCAATTCATACGCTAATGACCCATTCAATCTCATGACACATTCATTCATATTATATTATATATATACACACATATATAAATTGATAAAACATGTACATATATATACACAATATATATACATACATATACATACATAATAACATATACATATACATACATAATACACACATATAGAGACATAATTAAATGAGAACTCGGTAAATTGGTAACTGTGAAATCTAATTTCAACTATTCATTTTATTACATTAATTGTTTTTTTTTTTGTGGTGGTATTTAGGGACATTTTTTTTGGAGGGGGTGGGGGATATTAACTTTTACATTATTATAAGTTACTGATTGGTGAAATAAGTTGTTGTGAGGATCTCATGATTACCATAAAATACCCAGTTCATCCTTGAATGACCCTGATACGAACATGAATGTTTGCTATAGTTTTATTTCTTGTATCTTCTTATGTTTTTATTTTACTAACTAAAAGTGTATGATTAATGTATTAAAAAACTTGATTGCAAATCAAACTACTCTTGAAATGACCCAACACAACTGAACTTTGAAGTTGTGTGAATCGTGTCGAAGGCTTGCCCAAAAGACAATTAATTAACAAAACACTTAAAGGCAATAGCAAAACACAAGCTTTTTAGCCATGATGATCGAACTTAAGAAAAGATGGAAAAAATAAAGTTTTAACATAGTGGATTAAGTCTACCTATACGGGAGGAAAAAGAATCGCAGGGCCTGGTCTCCAAAAGCCCCTATAGCCCTTGGCCCCTGCCGGAAGGATTTGAAGCAACTATCCATAAATATTAAAAATCATAACCGACACTTAAGAATAACTGTTATTAATATGATAATTGAGATTAAGCCATGTTAACCAAACTACATACAATGAACATTAATTAATTTGAATCAACGACAATTGGAGAGTTGCAAAAGAGAAGAGAGGATTGATGAAGGGTTGGTAGCCAAAATCTTAGTCAAAGAGATTAAACAATCGATTGTCAAAAATTTAAGTGATGTTTGTTCAAATGTCTCCATCTTGTAAGAATACAACCAAAAAAACTATTTCTGGTCTTAATTTTTAATACTTCAACTATAACAAATAAAAATATTCATCATAACAATATTACTTTTGTTGTTATTTTTATTTTAAATAACCACAATTTTTTTTTAAAGTACTGTGATTAAAAATCTTTTATCTTGAAACTACAATGGGAATTAAAATAAAAAACGTTATAATATAATGTACGGTAAGAGGAGAGTTATTTTGTTAACCCATGAATTTGTGTTAACCGTGTTAACCAAAAATGAACCAATAGAATTTCTTTATTTTCCCTATTTTTCTGCATATGTGGGTCAACCTCCTTTATTTTTGGATTTAATTAACTTCCCTCTAATTTAGGAAATCAATTTTAACCATTGATTGAAATGATCAACGGTTGTTATATGGTTAACACGGTTAACACAAATTAATGGGTTAACAAAATAACTTAACCCTGTACGGTAAATTTGAACATATATATATACATATTATTATACAGAGGAAAGTTCAAAATGTGAACAACTTTTTGGTTGTGAACGTGAGGACAACCAAGAGTGCGGCACGTAGTGGCTTTGAGTGTGGTCCCCCCCTTTAATTCAATGCCCTCCCATGAATCGCGTCTAGTCATCCGTCGTGGATCTAACGTGGCGCCTAGTCATCTGCCACGTGCCGCGCTCTCGGTTGTCCTCACGTTCACAACCAAAAAGTGGTTCACATTTGAACCCACCCCTACATATACATACTACATATATACATACATATATACCTTATATATAGAGAGAGAGAGACTCCTTCAAAACAATCGTAAGTTAATATACAACAATGCGACCAAGCATATTTGACTTTTTATTTTTCATAAATCCGTAGTAATTCTTTTTTTTTTCTTAAAATTGTTGAAGTAACATACATACTTATTCACAATTATCATTCATATTTCGGTTACTATATAATCATAAATAAAATTCATAATTATAATATAAGAATGGTTCATATATACTCATTCATAACCATTTAGAAAAATCTTAACTATGATTCCAAAATAGTTCATAGTCATTCATTATCTTTCATAAAAATTCATAATTGTAGTACAATAAACTTCATACCTATTCATAAAATTTATAATCATTTATAACAAAATCGTATATAACTGTAATATTAGATTAGCTTATAACTATCCATATTAAAAAAAGTCCATAATAAATAACGACTAAACATAACCAAATTCAAGTTGGTTGAACCCATGTTATGCTTTAAATTTGTTGCGACCATGGTGAAATAGATCCATGTGTTCAAACTAGGGGTGTAAATGATATGAGATAACTCGTGAGCTATTCAATATCGACTCGGTCAAATAGACTCGATTCGAACTTGAGTTCGACTCGACATTATAACGAGTCGAGTCAAGCTACCCAAATGCCTAATACTCTACTCTGAAAGTTCATGAGATACTTGATATTATATATGATCAGTTTTATAATATTATTTGTAAAGCATAATATTAAATGTTTACTAATAGCTTACCAATAAAAAGTGAAAACGCCATGTACTTTTAGATGTTTAAATAAAATTATATAATTTTTAACTATAAATATCAATCAATGATTATTTTTATTTAAATGATAAGTAAAAAAATACAATAAAGCAAAAAAAAAAAAAAAGGTTGGTAAAGTTGTCCAACATTCCCACATTGAAAAGAGAGATACTATATGGTGAAGTTGTCCTACATTGGAAAGAGAAATCCTAAAGAAAGATGGAGAGTCCTTATAAAAAGAGAGGAAGTTATCCGAGGTGATACCTCGTACCTTTGTCATTTTGATGATAAAAGTTGAGGTGCATCCTTGAGTTTTGTAAAGTTTAAATGAATATTTTTAAGTTTTATAACCTAGATAAACTCAAAGATGCCAACATATAGTTTTGGTTTGAGTTTGATACAAGTTCGAGTTCAAGTTTGAGTTCGAGCTTGAAATGAGTTCAAGTTCGAGCTTGAAAATTGGCTTTCAAGTCGAATTCGGGTTTAAATTTTTACTATTAGCGAGTTTACAAGTCGAGTTCGAGCTCGAGTATTGACTTTCGAGTTCGAGTCAAGTATAATGATATTTGAGCTTAACTTGCATCATTTACACCCCTAGTTCGAACCAGGGTTGTAAAACTTGACCTAGGAGGAAACTTTTTTTGATGTTTGTTTAAATTTAATTTTGTTTTATCGTGTTTAAAAATTCAGTGTAATGAAGTTAAGTGTTTAACACACACGATTAGTTTTATACAATATGAAGTTCATCACATATTTTCTATATTCTAAAATTATAAACAAGAAAACGTAAAATCTTTTGTTAGATGAAACTAATCGCAGCACATGTATATTCGTTGGCAACAACGAATTTTTTATTTTTGTCAACCATGAATATCTTTAAGATGGATCAATGATCCGCAACAGCAAGTGGAGTTACCCAAGTCGGCCTTCGGGCCAGTTTGAGACTAATGCAGATTAATCGGATGCCCAAGTGGATCCCAAATATCGCAGGAACGTGTGTGCGAATTTATATGCCGTTAACAAAAAATGATATGTAAAGTCGTACAGTTTGATCAAGTGGAAAAGTTAGGGGTCGCTAAGCGCTTACCAATGTCATTTACATTGTTAATTGATCATTGTGAGGACCTAGATGTGTAAACCCGATAAGAGACAAGACAGAGAGTCAGAGAGCCAAGGACCAAGACACTTATCACTATAAGTGTGGGAAATAACTCTTAACTAGTAAGTGTTTCTTGGGTTTGAAATGTTTACCAACAATTCATTTTCAAGGCCAAATATGTTATACAATAAGTAGTTGAATGTGAATCCCTTGCCCATAAGCTTTTGCCTGATAAGAATTTGGTAAATGCCCCTTAAATGTGATTTGATGCGAGAAAAAAGTTAATTGTTTTTATTTGAGGAAAAGGATACATATTTTAAAGGAAATCGAGTTAAGCAAGACACAAGACTACATTTTAAGGGAGAGCTCAGTATGTACTTATGAGGTGTTTACGTAGGACTTGTTGAGCTTAATGGGTTAAAGAGCTTTTCCGCACAACCAAAACAGGTGTTTACTTGAGGCTTAATCAGACATCTCTTAGCTTATTAGCACAAATGGATAGGTTTGGCCCAAGAAAAGACCTAGTTAGTGGTTATCCTTTTATTCAATAAACACATAACTAGAAAAATTTAACCCTAGCCCTCACCAAAATCTAAAATTTCTAATTCAATATCATTGATTGTTCGATTTTCCTTCCTGACATTTCTCCTTATAGTTCAATTCCTTCTCCAGATACGATATATGTACTATTGAATTTTGCAATGTCGATTTCATTTGCTTTTTCGATTTCTCCAATCTCCATATCACTGATTGTTGGGATTTCTAAACATGATTTCACTGTTGCATACGTGTTGTACTATTTTTCTTCTATGTTCCACTGTTCCGAAAGTGATTTTTCAATATATGTTTTTTTGGTTTTGAGACTTCTTTGGTTTTTTGTTTGCTATCGAGTGCTATTTTCGGTTTTGTAGTTCATGTTCTCTCTTCATATCGTGTAGCACCTCTCAAAGTTTAACATGTGTACAAAGTCCTTGACTCCTTCATAAGTCTACTATTCATTAGAAAGGTGCAAGTGACCCTACTAGATAGCCAAATAACTCGTTTGAACCGTACATTAACAGAAAAAACAGAAAAATAATACGGGTAACGTGTTAGCCAACGTTTTTTGGCATCAAACTAATAGAACTGAACCAACATGGAAAACGAGCATTCACATGTGAATTTTCGTTCTGTTTTCTTCCATATCCTAATCATACATATTATATTCATATCCAAAAAGAAAATTCGAGCGATAACAAAGAATATAATTTCTCCACAGGGGTGTGAAAAAGTCAAATGAAGAAAAACCAAGGCCTAAGCTAGGATAGATGCCGACTACTTTTCATTTATAATACATGTTAGAAAAATGTTTTAAGTGTGTTATAGTCTTCTAATTTTATATATAATAATATATAGATGGGTAAGTTTACGCACGATGAAATGTTTTTGTGAGACCAGGATTTTACACTTGAGAGTTCACAGCAAAACATCGTAAATGTAAAGCAAAACTCCGAACATTTACAAAAAAAACACTATAAAAGGTTAACTTTACAATATTTTATATTTTATTATGAAGTTTCAAGTGTAAAATCTTGTTTCCAGAATCTAAATAAATACATAAATTAAAAAATCTAAATAAATAACAAGGGAATCACAAAAAAAGATGAAAAATAAATCAAAGATAATGTGTTATTTTTATTTCCGTGTAATTTGTTTTGCTCCTTTTTTTCAGTTCAATGGATTTTTACTATAAGGGCGCGTTTGGTTCGCTGGAATCCTTGGGAATCTGAGGGAATTGGAATCCAATTCCCAGGGATTCCCATGTTTGGTTGACTTTTGAGGATGGAATTGGAATCTGCAGGAGGGAATGAAATCCCTCAGATAAGGGATTTTAGAATCCTTCAGCATATGGAAGGATTTCAAATTCCATAGACTTGGGAATTTGACATATTACCTTTTTACCCCTCAAATCATTAATACCTTATAAGCACATATAATATATATATAACCTATATACAATATTTAATATATAATATTATATATATACACGTATATATTAAATATTATTATAAATTATATATATAATATACATATATATATTTAATATATATAATATATACCTTTATATATATATATTATATATATTATAATTTTTATATATAATTTATATACGATATTTAGTATATAATATTTATATACATATATAGTATACAATATATATTAAATATTATTATTTACATAATACAATAATATATATAATACACAATATATTAAATATTTATATATATATATTTATTATTTATATATTATATATTTATTTATTATATATTATTAAATTATATATATATAATAACCTATATCAATATTTAAAATTATATATATACATATATATTATATAAATATATTAAATTTTATTATAAATTATATAATAAAAAATCTATATATTATATATATTATTTATATATATTATAATTATATATATACCTATATATCAATATATAATATTATATATACATACACATATATATATATATATATATTATATTAAATTTATTATAAATTTATATAATAAATATATAATATAATATAATATAGTTTATATTAATATCATAAATGTGTATATAAATGAAATATAAATATAATATATAAATTACGTTTACATATAACTATAAAACAAACTAAAGTAAAACAAAAAACAAAAGAGGTATCTGTCATTTTACATATCTGAATTCCATTCCATTAGACATTTCTACCAACCAAACAGATTATGGAGTTGGATTCCAATTCCATTTCCTGCCAACCAAACAGAATATGGAATTGGATTCCAATTCCTTCAGGATTCCAATTCCTCCAGGATTCCAATTCCTTCAAAAACATTCCAGCGAACCAAACGCCACCTAAAAGCATCGTAAATGTAAAGCAAAACTCCGAACATTTACAAAAAAAAAAAAACACTATAAAAGGTTAACTTTACAATATTTTATTTTATTTTTTATTTTTTAATTTATATTTTATTATGAAGTTTCAAGTGTAAAATCGGGTTTTTCGGGTTTGGGGGAACGATTTCCACCCCCGCCCCGACCCCGATTAACAATCGGATATTTCGGTTTTCGGGGACTTTTGTCTATTTTCAGGCCGGGTCGGGGATTTCGGGGATCAAATTTTTTGCTCACCCCTGTTTTTATTCATAGTATCATCTGATTCATCACACACACATACATATATATAGGGGTGGGTTCAAATGTGAACAATTTTTTCATTGTGAATCGTGAGAACAAATCTCAACCACACATCTCGCGGTTACGGTGGACGTGATCACGGGGATTGACGCGATTCATGGGAGGGTAAAATGAGAAGTGGTGTGCGTGTAAATGAGAAGTGGTAAAGAAATGTGGCATAGAGAAGTGATCTTAGTCGTTGATACATCTAAGATCAAGATTGAAAAGTCAAAAATTATGGCTTTGACCGGTAAAAATTCGCAACTACGTGCAAGATCGAGGGTAGTTTTATAATTGTTACAAATAGCCGTAAAACATGTTCATATACGAACCAGTGTAAATCAATGTTAACTAAACTGATTCATATATGAAGTATACGTTCATACATGAACCTGCGTAATTCATATATGAATGATAAAATTTGTATATGAACCTGTTTGTCGAATATTAATTTATGAAAATACCCTTTGTGTGCTATAGCTTGTACGAGAAATTATCTGGTGCCTCACGGTCAAAATCGGAATTTTTGATCAAATTGATAATGGCTACGATCCCTTCTGTATTTTACATTTTTACCTCTTTTATTTGCACATTTCCCTATGTGTGTGTATATATATATACAGAGAGAGAGAGAGAGAGTCAGGTTTAAATGTGAACTCACTTTTCATTGTGAATGTGAGAATAAGCGAGAGCGCGTCACGTGACATATTTAGTTTCAATATTTATGTATTATTCAAACTGAATAACACTGCATTCATTCAGTGTTATCTAGTTTGAATAATACATGAATATTCAAACTGAATATACACGTGACACGATTTTAGTGGTTGTTATATTTACAACCAAAATTGAGTTTATATTTAAAAATTTCTTCTATATATATTATACATAAATACATAATATAAAAATATTATGTATATCTATACTACATGTACAAGGTAAAAACTCATGGACCAACCATCAGTAACAAGTTTTTTTCTTTCAATTCACAAGTTTTCTTACCTGATCCATCTCCCGCTTTAATCCATTGTCTATGATAGGGTGTAAACGAGCTGAGACAACTCGCGAGCTACTCGAGATCGACTCGGTCAAAACTCGATTCGAATAAACTCGGTCAAAACTCGACTCGAATAAACTCGGTCAAAACTCGATTCGAATAAACTCGGTCAAAACTCGACTCGAATAAACTCGGTCAAAACTCGACTCGAATAAACTCGGTCAAAACTCGACTCGAATAAACTCGGTCAAAACTCGACTCGAATAAACTCGGTCAAAACTCGTCTTGAATAAAACCCGACTCGAGATACTAACGACTCGACTCGAACTACCTGATACTCGGCTCGACTCGGCTTAACCCAACACTACTCGCGAGCTACTCGAGATCGACTCGGTCAAAACTCGGTTAAAACTCGACTCGGTCAAAACTCGGTTAAAACTCGACTCGGTCAAAACTCGGTCAAACTCGACTCGAATAAAACTCGACTCGAGTTTCTAACGACTCGACTCGGCTCGTTTACACCCTAGTCTATGAAATAAAGTTCAAATTTTAAATTTCGAATTCTTTCCTCAATTTGGTAGGTTTTACATACACATTATCCCGCCCTTTCTTTTGATTCATGCTCTCAAATTCTATACCACTATAAATTTCTCTTCAAAGTTAGGCTTTCCAATCTGATTTCAAAAAAACCACATCATTTTGAGAGTTAATTTCTATCTGCAATTTGCCGTCCGAAAAGTTGCATCTGAATTACTCCAAGTACATGCGAGTTGCCATTGTAGATGGGGAAACTCCTTCCATTTGTGCGGTTTAGTATTTATTTCGTAAGATCTGTGAGGATGATCTTTATTGTTGGAATTGGTGGTCTCGAAATTACTCGTTTATTCTACCCGGGTAGAAGCCATTAAAGCACCAAGTTTCATGGCCTATACTCAGCTCTTTTCGAAGTGTCGCCGATCTTATGCTGAGCACCGCGATCTTCTACAGAGCACCGCCATTCGACGCTCCGGCGAGGGTTTCCCTGTCTCGATTTCTCTCTCCGTCTCTCCTCTTTCTCTGTCTCGATCTCCCTCTCTGGCTCATCTCTTTCTCTCAATCTATCTCACCTTCTTGAACCAGAAACACATAAAGGGATATATATATATATATATATATATTAATATGAGATCCTGATAGATGGAGGGCTAAGATGTGGGGTGTAAGGGAGGTAACCTTATGACAGGGTGTATTTTAACCTTCCTATATATATATATATATGTCTCTCTGTATTTGTGTGCGGAGAGAGATGAGTGATAGAAGGTCGAAGATTGTGATGGTGATTATTTGTGGAATCTTGATTGCTAGATAGAAAAACCCCATTTACATAGCAACTGGGTCTTTGTTTATTGTTTCAGCAAGTGCATTTTGTGAATATTTAGATGGAACATTGTTGTGGTTTGGTTAATGGATTTTGTTAATATATAGATGGAACAATATTTAGATGGAACATTGTTTTGGTTTAATTAATGTATTTACAGAATGTGAGTTGTTCATGTGGTTTTATGAAGTTATAATTGATTAAATTAAAGGATAGGATGAAGATTGAAGAGCAGTTGGAAGATTGAATTTGGATTTTAGTTGAGATGGTCACGTTTTTGGTATAATTCCCCGTTGAATTCTTTTTTTAAGTAAACAAGAGAAATGATTTTTTGTTACATTTCTCTGTTGAAATCTCTGTGCTACCAAACAGATGAGTCAATTCTCAATCTCTAGACCAATTCTCTTTTTCTACGATTCCATTCTATGTTTCAAATGCCCCCTAAATGTTTTTAGTTCAAATGCTAAGGTTGTGGGATTTGCCTAAGATATTACCAACACCCCCTGTCAAGGACTAATCATACCCGATGAGGTTTACCCCACCATCGCAATGGTACAAGTATTAGCTCTCTGATACCATTTTGTAACACCCCAAACCCCAAGCAATAAGTTGGCCCAATAACTTCGAGTCCAACTTAAAACCATGATAGAAGTTATTGGTACCCCATGACTTGAAGCTTATAAGGTGTTAACTTCTATTTTCTACCATGTGGAATGGGTTGTTGCAACTTGCAAGTATCTTCAATGGAGAGATTAAATTTCATCGAGAGCCTCTTCGCGCGAATAGACGATCGGCTCTAATTGGGCTCTTGGAAGGTGCATCATAGTTACTTTTTTTTTTTCAAATTTAATTGTTGTCTTTTTTTCTAAGAAATAATTTTTTGTCAAAGAATGTTTGGGTTTTTTACAATTCTTATAACTATTATGAACGTTTTAGTATTTACATTTTATATTGTTAATGACAATTTTATATTGTTTTGATGTACAAAAAATGTATATTAAATATATTACAACAAACAGTTAGAATCCATACCTTTTTTATCTTAAAGTGTGGTTGAATTGTATAGCAAGGATTTGGTGAACTCCAGAGAGGCACAAATGAAAGTTTAGCATCCTTAGACCAACTCGGCAACTCCAACCATAACATCAAAAATAACATCAAAACATCAAAAAATGGTGGGATACTTAACACTGAAAACCAATTTAATTCCAACCATACTTCAAAAAAACACCAAATACACCAAACAAATTCATCTCCAACCATATTTCATTATTTTTAAACACTTAAAGAAAAAACATCTCTAGTAATTTTTATTTAAATTGAAAATATAATTCATAATAATATTATAACTAAAAAAATCTAAAATATATTAAAATGATTGTCCATCATTGTTGAATTGCTGTGAGCATGCTTTTAATTTAAGGTAGAAGATGAGCTTTTGTAATTGGCCTTTAAGGAACCTTATTTAGCTTTGGTCCCCTCTTGATTATTGGAGTTGTAGTGGATCTAGAGTAAAAAACCACATAATCTCATATACATCACATTTGAACTCCCCCCCCCCCCCCCCCTCGCTTTCTCTTTTTCTCCCTTTCTATATATAGAAAGGTTCAAATGAGAAGTATTAAAAAAATACGAAATAGAGAAGTGATCTCTACCACTCATCACGGGGGATTGACGCGATTCATGGAAGGGTAGAGAGTATTAAAGGAGGAGGCCCGGTCAAAGCCGCCTTTATTGACCGGATGAGTGGTGGAGATCATTTCTCTACTTCTCATTTTTTTAGTACTTCTCATTTGAACATAATACTATATAGAGGGAAGTTCATTTGTAAACCAAAAAAAACGTGTAAACCGTATAAACTCATGGTTGCATACGTAAATCAATGAAAAATCTTTTATAGAGTTGTTTAATATGATGAAAATGTTTCATATACTAAATTTTTTGATGAAATTGTTTTATATGAAGGTGTTTATTTACCTAGAAATGAAAAAGTTTCACAGAAACGAGAAAAAAGTTTCATATGAATAAAAACACCAAAATATGAAACATTTTCATCAAAAATTGATATTTATGAAACATTTTCATCATATTAAACAACTCCGTGAATCAATTTCATTGATTTAATATATGCAACCATGAGTTTACACGGTTTATACGTTTTTTGTGTTTTACAAATTAACTTCTCTTATATATATATATATATAGGAAAAGTTCAAATATGAATGTATCTTTCATTACGAGCGTGAGAACCACTAAAATCGTGTCATGTAGTGATGCTTATAGATGAATAGCCTGGATGCAATATTATTTGTGGCTCCTATAAGTTGAGTTGCCAACAAAGCACACCACACCCACAAATAAATCAGCAAAAAGACAATTCAAAAAGAAAGAAACCTTCCATGGATGAACAACATACTACAAGAAAGCAAAGAAGAATTATTATGGTGGAAGAAGGAGAGATCATTTTCAATGGCATTCATGAACTACACTACTTCTACTTCTTCTAGGGTTTGTATTTATCCCAAATATTCTCTTCTTCTGGTTCCTCATAAAACCAAACAACAAAACTATAATTTCACTTCTTCTTCTTCAACTTCAATCGTAGCTGCTGCTCTATCGGAAAAGGGAAGCATCGGGGAGAACGATCCTCGTAACGATTCAGGTATATATACATATATACATATATATATATATATCGGATTGTATTCTGGATTTCCTCCATTTTTATATATTGTTTCTTCGTTATTGGAGCTAGGGTTTGTGCTTGATTCTGAAGCTTAATAATCGATTAGACTTGATTGTGTTGCTATAAGAGGATTTGTTGACTGTATTATTATGTTAAAAAGCTTCAATAGAAACAAATTGATGCGAAAACTGGAATAACGATCTGAAATTTGAATTTTGGAAGTAATAGGTTGTAGGATTTAAGAGTAAGAGTTGGACTGCAATTATGAATCATATGGAAGAATATATGACAGAGATGTAATGGAAATAGTAATCATAAGGTGTTGAGTTTGTTAATTTTGTGCAAGGTCTGAAAACCTCTTACCGTCCTCTGAAATTTTAAGAGGTGCGCCATCCACCTCTTATCTTTTAGACGTTATATCAGAATTCAGACTTTAGACCTCTTAAAAAAACAAATGATGCCTAACTATGCTATGCCTCCCGGGGCGTAATTTGTTGATTTATAGTGCCTTGAAACCAGATGACTATGTAGTTTCAGAAATGGAGAAGGTTGAGGATAGTTATGAGGGACACTTGAGTGTTTTGGTAGTTGCAAACCAAAATGGGGGGTTTCTGTTAGAAAATATAGATAAATAAGATGTGTAAATAAGATGAAATGGAGGTGTTACCATATAAGAGGACATGATAATGTATAAATAAGATGTATTACAATTTTATGTTTGAGAAACATCATCTTTGGCGGCAAAAGTCAAATCCGCAATGTAAATGGTGTAGTAAAATCAAGGAACCACCATTTGCTATCATTGAAATTCCCTTTTTTGTTAATTAATGATCTCCACACGCATGATGATAAAACTAGATTTGGCTTAAGATATGGTTCATGATTGCTTTGTTGTCTTCCTTCATGAAGTAAGTTCATTTCTTAGTAAACAGATGGACTTTATGCTAAAGTTAGGCCTTCTCCACAACGAACCCACAATCTTTATTAGGACCAACCGACCAAGTTGAGTACATCTTCCATATAATATCTTATCATAATAGAATATTAGGCCTCAAAACACTCGGTTATGGTTTTACGATATGCTATACAGAAAGAATGACAACTCTCCATCCCATAAGATTTGGAATCCCTTCTGGATGTCCCATCAAAATATTGCTGAATCCAGCCTAAAATATCACCGGTTTTCCACAAATAGTCGATATTAGCTATCTAAATATTATCTACATCCACTAATGATCGCTCCTATATCATAAAGGTTGCTAGAATCTATTCTACAATTGGTTCAATATACGTGCTTAGTAAAATGTTTAAAAATATTCTTAAATAACAACAACATAGAGAATCATGTGGACCAATACCCAAAAATATCAATAACTTGTAATGATTCTATAATGAGCAAAAGGTAATTTTTGCTTGAAAGTTTGTCCGGGAAGGAATCATTGATGATCTTTATTGGGAATTCGTTAACTGAAAGTGTTTAATTTTCACGATTCATGCTGGCTATTGCTTCATGCATATTCTTATGAACTATTTAATGAGTTTTTACGGTAACTAGACTTTTATTTTTAGTGTGTATGCACTAATGAATATCCACAAGGCCATATGAAATGGCTAGAAAAATTAACAAAAATGTAAGTTTTCATATTGTTCTAACTTGGTTGCTACTTTTTTGTCAGCTGCAGCTTCATCTTCAGCTCGCACACGGCTTGATCTCTTGGAACAACTCACAAGCACATCTCCTAGTGGTAAGTCAACAACCCTTTCAGTCTTGTAACAAACAATTAAGGTTACTCCTTTTTGGGAGGTGAGTCAACCTTGAGGAATAGCTTAACTGGTAAGAACTTAGATTTGCTTCCAAGGTCACCGGTACAAGTTCCCCCCAGTGCGTGGAGACCCACGATCACCAAATGGGTTTGATTCATTAAAACAGACTCTTTGCAAAATACAAGAGACTGCATACCATTGGTTAGATTTTGAGACACATCAATTTGGTCAGTGAAAATTGGTTCGTGGTTTTTGTTTCAAGCAAAACCATGTCATCAAGATTATGCTATGGTTAAATTGATGTAGATCATGTTTGGCAACAATAAGCTAAGATCTTCTTTCCGAAAAAAAATAAATGATAAGCTAAGATATTTGAGCTTATTGAAAAAAGTGCCATTGGTAAGACATAGACTAGCTTTTAAGCTAGCTTTTTGAAAAACTACTTTTGGATAGCTTTTCAATAAGCTCCTCGGGGTTTTTTTCACTTTTTTTTTTCCAATCATACCCCTTTATATGTTGGAATTGAGTAATTTGTCAACATGTCATTTTAGGTCAATTTACATTGTCATCTAGTTTATGAGCTAACAATTAGCCAACAACTGGCATATCAGCTAGTTTGCCAAACATAGCCTTATTTGTATTACGTCATTTCTTTCCTTAAGTAATCCACAATTTGTTTGTAGTTTTACACAAATTTTGGTAGCTATCTCTATCCTTTGGGACAAAGGAAATGTTTACGTACATCTTATCTCTAGACCCTACTTTCGAAGGGATTATATTGGGTATTTTTGGTTTGGTTTTTACACAAATTTGGTAACTAGTCACCCAAATAAAACATTAAGATTTTGAAGATTTTGCACATTGTTTGTGCCTTAAGAGTTGAGACCTGCATTTTGGATGCTCGTAAACACAATTTGTGTAGTGACTGCCTTCATCTTATTTTCTCTTGTGGTTTAGTTCACAAGTCAAACCAAAATAGTCATGTTTTTCGTATATGTGACCTTTTATTTAAGTATATATTTATATACGAAAAAACCTGCACCTTCTCCTGGCATTTGGTATTATCTGAACCTTTGATCTACATAGAGGTTACTGTAACCTGGATGCCTCTTTGGTGTGTATGTGATCTTTATATGTATGCCTAGAGCAGTAATGAATTTATTTGAATTTATATGCACAGCAGGTTATGAAAGTGAAGGAAACTATGCCGAACTTACGATCCGTGAAAAACTAGCTCTGTTAGTAGGTGATCGTGATGACGACTTCAGCATCCGATTGGGCAAAAAGTTAAAGATACCGAAGCTTTTAACCACCTCACAGAAGAGAAATATAAAAAGGCAGGCTTACCTCAACGAAGTATCGCAGCGAAACGACACAAATTTCTTCGCCACCATCGGAGCGTTTGTGCTTTTACCCCCAATAATCATATTAGGCGTTGCGATAGCCACCGGCTACGTGCAGCTTTTTCCGTGATGCATATATGCTCAAAACCGTGTATAGGGAGCCTGGAGTCCGACGATTGTTTACGTGCACTCGTTTGGCCAAATATGAAGCAATAATGCTTTAGTAACTTGTACCTTGTGTATTATTAAAAGTTGTTAGAATTTGGCTATGATGTATGTTTGTAGAAAGATTGCAGGCTCCTTGATATCATTGTGATACAATGGTGATGCATTTGGTGTTGCTATTTTGTACAAGTTAATTCAAAGAATTTGAAATGTAAAATGAAAAAAAAAAATAGTGTTGAGGACTTGAGGGGTGGTAGGTGGTTCAAACTAGGGATGAGACCGGGTTTGGTTTCGGCTTCAATTCGAGGAAATCGGTTCTAGAACCACTTATGACCGAAATATGAAAATATATCAAATGTATATCAAAACTGATAGCAAACAAAAATACCTTGATAAATAATAATGATTTGTGGATTGCGGTGGCATTTGTCTTGTGAACGCTCTTCCTTGAGCGAAGGTTTAAAGACGCTCGACCAATGGGAGAGGCCACATGAGTCCCAATTGATGCCGACACTTCTTTAGTACATCTTGAGCTAATCTTTGATTGAGAACACATATCCTTTCACGTTGCTCGGTTGGAGATGTTCTCAAAGAAAGAGCTCACAAGAAAGCTTGTGAGAGCGTTAGAGGGAAGTAAGAGGGAGAGATGAAGAAGGATTGTTAAATGAAACTAGATTATGTCTTTACTATACTACAGGATATTATATCCTATAGTTTATTTACTATATGAAATGACAAAGATTCAGAAAAATCGATAAAAGGGTATTATGAATTGTATCAAATAGGAAAGACATCCTCCCTCAGGCTTGTCTAGTTGTCTAGTAATTAAGGATGGCGTTTGGTGAAATAAATTACAAAAAATTGATGATAACTAACCATACATTTTGAAGAGCATAACATAAAAGAAACCGGATTTATCTATTCTACTTGTGGAGCGTGAACGCAAAGATTAGAAATACAAGAGAAGAGAAAAATATATATTCGGATGAAAATATGAAGTTGTTGAATATCTAGAGCGAAGGTCCAACTTCAAATTTTTGTTTTTAAGCCTTCAGGGAGCTTTATCGTTGAATAAGATGATCGAAGAGCCAATGACAAATTACTTAGGGGTGTTTGGGAGAAGTGAGAAGTGCTTATCAACTTATGTGGGGTGGATTGTGAAAAAAAAAGAGTAGTTAAAAAATGTTTGGATTAGCTTATTTTTTTTGGAATGCATAGCGGCATCAAACCAACGAAAGATTACCACGAGCACACGAACGCACACCTCCTCGGCGGTATCGGGATTTACGGGCATCGGGCCCCCACTAAGCGGCCGCTGTCCCGGCCTAGCTTACGCCGGACCTAGAGCCCAACCATTGTTTTTTACTGGCCCGGGGGCATCCCAGTCTATGATTGGACCAACTCAAGGATTTGGTACTCCTTATGCTGTAACACCCTAAAAATCAGGGCGAACAAAAACTTTTAAATTTCACAAAAGGTGGTACACGATGTACGCCAAAGCGTGAGCTCTTCCCAAAATCAGGGGTATAGTAGTAGTATGTAATTACAATGTTTGTAATCTAAATAAAAGTGTAACAACCATTTAGTCTCAATCCTATCTAGGAAGAGGCTACAAAAGGGGTTGTCAATCTATCAATGCTTACGCGGCCTAAAGGGACCGGTCTCTTCCCACGTCCCCCAAAGCTCACTCTTAACTCCGGCACCTACTTAGGAACGACGTCCCTTGTACCTGAGAGACACATCGACACCAAGCAAGTGTTAGGCTAAAGGAGCCTAGTGAGTTGTATCAAATAAACATCATACATATAAAAGCATGTTAAGACATGTAAGATGTACGAAAGTGTATTAGCAACAATATGCATCACATTAAACCGGTTTATCTTTTATCTTTTATCTTTGAAGACCGTGGGAGCGACCCACCTTCACCAAGCAAGTTACACCTCAGAGTCGAGACACCCCGTTGCCGTCCTCCTACGAAGACTCGAAATAGGCAACCTCAGAGGCCGGCACATTCCCCCGGCCACACGAATGGCAAAGGGACAAGGTGCAAAACCTTTTGACTTTTGCCACCCAAGACTGAGTCGAATCTTTGAAAAACTTGAAGTGCACACCTTTTGACTAGTCCCCTTTTTAAAAATCAATTTTCATTTAAAAAAAACGACAAAATTTGTACACCTTTTGACTAGTGTCCATTGTCCGATTTATATTTAAATTTAAAACATGGGTACTCATCTTTTGACTAGTGACACCCCGGTCCACTTTTTGACTGTGACCAATAGCATCCCGCCTTTTGACTAGCGGTGCCCCATAACATTTTAGTTTACAATTCAGCATTTTTCGAAAATCTCAAATTTTTTTTCATTCATTTATACAAATTTAACATGCTCGGGATTCAATTTCCCTTTGATCATTCCTGGCATTTTTAATAACACTTTTTTCTTACAAATCCATTCACCACATATTCTCACGGGTATAATTCATGCATTAGTGGCAAAACAATGATTTATTTCCCTATAAACAATAATCCAAGTTAGGCCATACATTCGAGAATCATCATTTATTTTATTTCATGGCAATCTCAACCTAGAAGTTTATGCATTTTTTTTAAAAATTTATATTTTTTCCACAAATATCAAGCAAGACTCGAAAATATCAAAAAAGATGATGTGCTCTCAGTTTTAACAAAACGGGTTTTTGCAACTCACCTCGGGCCCTTTTAAAGCCGAAAGCCCCAATTTTTACCAAAACCCTAACTTAATGCTCGGGTGAACACCTAAAAATGATAAGGAGTTAAAAAATTTGAATTAGTTCTAGATCTACGCGTATAAGACTAGTTTTATGCTTTAAAAAAAATATGGAGAACTCACCTTGAGGGTTTTCACCAAAACCCCCCAAAACCAAGATTTAGGTCAAAATGTGTGAACAACCCAAAATCAAACAAATCGAACCTTAGGTTTTTTTTCATAACTCCCATTATGTTGTTAACAAACCTCAAGTGTTTTAGATAAGGTTACCTAGCCAAATTTGGGTTTTGAAAAAACCCTTTGATCTTAAGAAATCAAAACTAGTAACAATGGAAGGGGGGAAGGTGAGGTGAAGAAGAGAAGATGATGGAGATCCAACTTCCAAATCTTGCTACTTTCTCTAACGATCCATTAAAGGGATCTTGAAGAACTTTGAGAGAGGAGAATA